>JAPEUT010000231.1:0-45944 GCA_027946375.1 Neodidymelliopsis sp. IMI 364377
CACCCTACGACTCCGACCCCCCCAACTAGCATCACCAAGCACAGACCCCGCGTCTCCCTGCCCATCGACTTGTATCCCTAGCACTTCTATCTCCAACTCCTCGTCGCCATCAGAATCGCCTCCCGACTCATCGTCGGAAAAGGACGAATGCAGCACCGATGGCTTGCGCGCGTGGAGGTGGAGTTGTACCTGCACGTGGTTTGCAAGAGCGGCGCGGTGCGTGGTAGTGCTGGAATTGAGGAAAGGGAGACCGAGGGGAGTTTGTGCGCGGTTACGGGGGGAGCGGAGACCGTTGTTTACTGTTTTTCTCTGCGCAGCACTGTTTCTGTCTCTGCCTTCTTCTTCGTCGTCAGAGGAGAGATGGAAGAAGGTGAGTGGTTGGGATCGTGCGCCTTTTCTTCCTCGGCTTGTGCTGCGGTCTCGACTGCGGCTGCGACTGCGGCTGCGCTCTACTAGGCGGATGGTTGCTTGTTGGGTAAGGGATAGTGAGTGTGCTGTTACTCCCCCCTTTCCTCCTCGTAGTACTGCTGCTGTGGTCTGGGAAGTAGGTTCCTGGGGCGGTGGAGGCGAGGGGTGTAATAGCGTGCTCTTTTTTCTTGGGCCAGGCGACGGACGTCTGATCACGGGCGCCATGGAGCGCTGGAGTGGTGTGGTATCGGTGCGTTTTGCGAGTGAGGCAACGTGTAGGGGCGTGGAGTACCATGTTTCTACTTCCTCTTCTTGGGCTGCTGCTTTTGCTGTTGCTTTCTCATAGCGGCGGGGCGATGGCGTGCGGTCGCGCGTGCCGGTGGGTGGGTGGGAGGCGTAGTAGCGGGTCGAAGTGTATGTGGATGTGGGGGTGTTTGCTGTAGAGCGAGGAAAAGGTGTATTTGCAGCTGGCGAGGAAGTGTATGTATAGACTCCCCATTGTCCGTTCTTCTTCTCCAGGCGCCGTTTGTTGGCGGTTGGCGTCTGTGATCGCGGACTCAGTGAGCTGGTGTCTTCGTCTGGGGACACGGAGCTGCAGTATCCCGAGTCGTGGGCTGAGTCAGGGCTTGCTGTGCGAGTGCGCGAGCGTGCATTGTAGCGCATTTTGGAGGAGGGGAAATTGAAGGGGTCGTCGAGGCCGGCGAAGGCGGTTGTGGTGGTTGTGGTGGTGGTTGTAGTAGGTTTGCGGGACAAGCTGAAGAAGGAAGGCATTGTGGCGAGACGTAAAAATGTACAAGAAAAAGTCGAAGTGATGTACAAGTCGCGGGGATGTTGCGAATATGTGCTGGATCTGCAAGGACTGTTCCTTTGTTGGATGTGTCGAGGATATATTGATGCTAAGTTCAGAAAGAAATTCAAGGCTCGATAACTTGAAAGAACGCGATCAAAATGAGTGTAACGTGCAGTAGTCTTATTAAACAGCCTTGAAGTAAGGAAGACTGTATCTACTTATCCTTAGTTTGCACCTTGTGCGTTTCTACAACCCCGGGCTTGCCACTGATCAGCAGTACCAATGCCTCGGAACAGCCTTGCACGCTTGCAAGCCCGAACTGGGCATCGCATGCAGGTACGCAGATTGCCACGTCTGGCAATCCCGTAGTGGATGATTTGGGATTGTCTCGTTGGTGGTGGCTCATCGGAGACCGTATGGCGTCCGGGGACTAAGGTTTTGGCTACGTGACTTGACCAGGCCCGAAACCCGAGGCCTCCATCTCCAACACCGAGGATGACTATGTGTGTGTGTCAGTCCTTGGTTGATTTCTGTTTGCCTGGACGTTCGCGTGCCGTGTTTGTATTGGCCAAAGCGACATTATGCGCTTCGGCAATGAGGATTACTTGATCAAAACGCCTCCATCTCTTGCGTGACGCGTTTGCCAAACCAATCAACCAATTCATTACCCTTGGCCTCGTTGCCTTCTGCAAAAAAGTCTGTCATGCGCATGTCGTTCCCGTCATCTTCGACAGGCCAATCAACAGCGAGGCGTGCCTTCTTTCCTTCAAGCAGCTCTTTCGCCGTGCTCCAGGAGAACCTGCACTCATTGCCCCAGCCAAAGACCGGGTCCATGTTCGCTCTCATCCAGGTACCAGTGGGGTTATCCGATGGATAACCAGAGCCCCATGCGACCTTGACACTTGCGGTGTCCTTGGCGTAGGCTTCTGCTTCAGCAGGTGTGTGGTAAGGTTCGTAGGACACCTCGAGGGCGGCGTCGCGGGTGACTTTTGCGCAGACAGATGCTGCACTGACAACGGGGTACAATCTGTCTGCCTTCGTTGCGACAGTGATTTGGATGGTAGGCCATATGCGCTCGAGCTTCTTCTGGTAGACTTCAGGCTTGCCAATGGTGTCGATGTAGATCTCCCTGACATTGACGCCGCGCGCCAGCACGCCCTTAATCAGGTCGATGGTGGCGTCCATGGCTTGTGCGTTGAGGTTGTATTGGTTTGGGGACAGCATGTGTGCGGAGATGTCTCGTGCAGATAGCGAGCGCGTTGCCCATCCGCCGGCGGCATGGAGGTCGGTGCCGGGCGTGCATAGGGTGCGCATGAGGTTCTGGCGGACCTGAGCTGAGAGAAGCTTGGAGTCGTCGAAGTGGTGTGTGTCGGCAAGGAGAGAATGGTGTAGTGGAAGGGGCAGGTAGAAGAGTGCGTACACCATTGGCCCTGTACGCTCTGTTAGCTTTGGCGACGAGCCAGGGACTGTGTGGTGGTATACCAAGCACCGGACCTCGTCCAGCTTCATCGACACCTAGCACGCATTCGGTACTCATGTCGTCGGCAATCTGTTGTGGTATAGGCGAGAAATGCGAGTACGATTTGCCTGTGAGGACGTCGCTTTTGTAGACTGATGGCGCCATGAAGACATTGTCAGGGGGGGTTTCCTGTTCTATTTCTTGTGTGTCCATCTGGACATCCTCCAGCGTGTCTGTCATTCCTTGTTGGCGAATTCTTCTTGAAAGGTGCTATGTTATTACAATGTTCAAACGGCGATTATAGTGGTGGTGGTGGGGAGACGCGACGCGTCTAGCTCTGGCGCGTCGTGACAGCGCTTGAACACACTAGCTGTTGCCAACCTCTACACCAACACACCGCGTGAACCGCCGCCTCACAGTCACAATCAAGGTGACTTTTCGGATGATCACTATCGCTTGTTGGCTAATGACTATGTATCGAAGAAGCTGGAAAAGCAATTTGATTTACACCTTCACCGTCTGCCCTTGCACGCTCTTCATCACTTCAGCCAGGTTCTCCTCGTTTCTGGCTGTGATCCATTCCTTAGGAGGACCTTGGTTGAGGTAAGTCCATCCCCACACGACGTCCTCGTCCCAACCCCAGCGTCGCTCAACATAATCATCGCTGTTCTGTACCTCCTCAGTAAGGATGACTGTGCACTGAATGCCGTGCACTTCCGCTGTTGTGCATATAGCAGCTAACGACTCGAACCACTCTGGCTTCCATCGCCGTGGTGGGATCTCGACGCGTAATTCCTTCAGTTGGGGAAAGACTATAGCCTTCTGATGTACAAGGCACTCAATAGCGGGCAACAGACAATCTGGAATGAAATGCTGCTGCGCTTCTCCGGTAGGCTCTTTATGCTGATGCTCTGCTCTTGCAATCCACAGCTGTTCGAGATTCACTGGAAGAGCCTTCCACAACATGTTTCTGATTTCTGATCTCTTAAAACCAGACGCAAGCCGTAAGCCGTGGTCGTAGCTGAAGGTTTGCAGTCTGCCTGGAATTGTGGCATTCAAGAGCCGTTGCAGACTTTATGTGTGGAATTTTGAATTGCGGAGTTCAATGTACGAGACAGCACATGTGCCTGGTTTTGGATCTGCGAACGGCCCTTTAGGTAATCCAAATTGTTCATCGTCGCCCACCGTCATTGCATAAATCGAACGAAGAAGAGGCAAGCTGAAGAAACCTGCCAAGTGGTCCGGGAAGTTGGGATGATTATGGTGGTTCCCTCTGACCATCACATCAATGGGAACTGCAAACGCAGTCGCATGCAGCGATTTGGTTGCTTTGAGCGACTTTCGATCGTGCAAGTTTACAGGTATCCTGCCAAACGGCTTGACGCGTTTCCCAACACGCTCGAGCATGGCACCGAAAACGCTGTAGAGCTGATACTGGCTATGACCCATGTCCAGGCTCGATAAGTTGGGACAGTTCGCAATAAGAAGAGCAAGAATAACATCCTCTTCGAACCCGATTTTAATCTTGTCGAGCATTTCTTTTGCCTCATCTTCGTCAATGGCATACTCGCTGCATTTTTTCATCACCACCTTCTCCAACACTGACGTCTCAAGCCATCCTCGTTGACCAGGGCCCACGTTCTTCCGTGCCTCTTCTGTCCTAAAGTCATCTGAATCCCACATCATGCAGGGTACAAACAACGATTTGACGTGGGCGGCGTGCGACGAAGATGTGAAGATTAGATGGATGAATGCATTGAATTGGGTGAGCGAAACTTCTGCCACCTGCTGTAAAGATATCATTGAATAGAGATGCTGAGTAGCGATTCGGTTAAGCTTCTTCGACGTAAGACATAAAGCTGTAAGAGACCGTTGTGGACACCACGAGATTATCGCATCGAGAATCTCCTCAGAGATATCGCGAACCAGTAAGACGGGCATATTGGAAGTATTTTTTTGGTATTGGGGGTCAAATAGTACTGGTTTTGAACGATCCTCGGTCAGCTCGCTTGGGGTCGCGCTCTTGATAGGATTTGTAGCCTGCTGCGGCTTGGCTAATCAGTCACTGTAGCTTGAGTCTGATCCACTACTCAACTCTAACTTCGGTGAAGGATGTTCTACGATCACCTGTGTCGCGCGTTGTTCAATATCGCCTGGAACATATGTTGTCAACATCACTGTAGGAGGATTTGTTTGCAGCGTTCTGTGGCCGTGTGGAAGATAAGGTCATCTTTGTCGTCGATCCAATATCGAAGAACAGTCTACGGTCATTAGTGATAAACACAAGTTAGTCGTGATGCATGACTCCACATGGTACGGAAATGAGAGTTGATGAATGTATACGAAGCGGACGACCGCTCAGGAGCTCCTCCGTCGCGACCTAGCCAGGCCGAACCGCCCCACCAGATCCGAACGTGGGGCAAGAGCTCTCCCCACACATGCGTCGACGACATGTGCACATAAGTAAGCTCAAGTCCAGATGATTCGGATCTGATGTTCGTTCGCCCATTTCTATCTTCATCTCGCTCACGCATTGTACACACACGTCAGACGACGGCATTCAAGAGCTTTCGGCCACAACCTCTACGTTTACTTTCGACGTCATCACGTTTGCAAGCCATGGCAGCCTTTTCACATTTGATTCGGTTCGAAGCCGAAGATGGAAAGACTTACTACGGCGATTTGGCAAAAGAAACACCTACGAGAGAGATTGAGGGGACAGAAGTCGAGGTACTCGAAGGCGACGTTAAGAGTGGTTTCAGCAAGAGAGGCAGCAAAGCCAAGGTGTCGAAGCTGCTTTGCCCGCTGCCAACTACAAACATCATTCCTTGCGTGGGCCTCAACTACAGACAGCATGCAGAGGAGTGTAACGTGGGTCTTGCTTTGGAGAAATATGTTTGTTGTATAACCTCACTAACAAAACCTAGCTCACGATCCCCTCCAACCCAGCTGTATTCATGAAGCCCAGTGATGCTCTTGCAGGACCTCTCGACGATATCACAATCCACCCAGACTGTCAATCAAATCTCGACTATGAGGGTGAGCTTACCATCGTCATCGGCAAAGACTGTAAGAACGCAACCAAAGACAACTGGCAAGACTACATTCTCGGCTACACGGTCGGCAACGACGTCAGTGCACGAAACTTCCAGCTCCCTGCCAACGTCTCTGGCGGCCAGTTTGGTTATGCTAAATCGTTTGACAATTTCGCGCCCATTGGACCCTGCATCGCCAGCAAAGAGGTAGTCGGAGACCCGCAGAAGTTGAAGTACTGGACCAAAGTCAACGGTGAGAAGAGACAGGAGACCGGAACTGATGATATGATCTTCACAGTGGGCGAGATTATACAGCATTTGAGCAGGGGCACTACATTAAGGGCTGGGACAGCAATTCTGACAGGTACGCCGAGTGGAGTGGGGTTGTTCATGGAGCCGAAGGGATTCTTGAAGGATGGAGATGAGGTGGAGATCTACGTTGAGGGCATCGGGAGCATTATCAATAAGATGAAATTTGAGTAGGTTGGGGGTTAGGCCATGCCTCGACTGAACCGAAAGACCATCGTCCCTTCCACATCATGGAAACTTCTCTTCACCCGCTCGTTCCTTCGTCTTCGTGAGTAGTGCGTTGCCGTGGAAGCTACCCGTGCTGCCTGTTCGTAGCAGACATCAACAAATCTCATCAGTGCACATTCTCTATTACCAACGCATCGTTCTGTTGCCATATATTTATCTAAATCTTACTACACTCATTTTATATACCTGGCCATCCTGCATCTACTGCGATAATCCACATCTAAACACAGCATGGATCCAACCCGACAAAAGATAGCGGTCGACCAAATGACATATCAGAGGAAACAAGTCAAGCAGCCATCTGATCTGCGTCAGGAAGTCGACATCATGACGTTTCTCGATGAAACTCTCGCTGGCGATCGAAAGGACAGCAGCAGTTCCAAAGTTGAGACGACAGAGTTTGGTACTGTCGCGACGCCCAGCCCACAGAAATCTGGAACAGTCAATATTGACGAGGACGAAATCACTACCCCAAAGAAGCAACTTGCAGAGTCTCGTACAAAAGCTGAAGCCCAACACGAGGAGGACCTCAAAAGAGTACGTTCGAAAATGATGCAGGTGAGACAGACAGCAAGGCAAGTCGAGCTGAAAGCGCAAGATGCGGCACGGGAGGCGAACCGAGACACTCTCACTCACAGTTGGGGAAGCTCTGATCCTTTGCGAAGTTCAAGCGAAAAGTCGAAATCACTCTCTCCATCCTGCTCATGGCGCAACACAAAAAGACAACGTGGCACGCTCAAAGTTGACTACAGTCGCATTGAGACCGAGTTCATTTTTTCGAGCGAATTTGTCGACGACGTCAACACAATGCTTGACTTCATAGCTGGCTGGCCTGCAGATCTGGTAGAAGACATCAATCGTGCCTTCAAGGAGGATCCTGATAATCGATCTCGAAGGATCGAGTTCGTTGACATGGGTGGCTTTGAATGGGCAGTCCGCATCTTAAACCCAGATCGGCCGGATTTTTGTCAAGGTCCAGCTGATATCTATGCACTCAAAGATCTTCCTGACGATTGTCGGGAGCACGGCTGTGTCAGAGGATGTTCACGCAACACAATTATGAGGAACCGGTGGGTCAACTCAAAAGAGGTACGAGGTCCTCAAAAGGGGAAGCAACCACTGGACGTCATGGCTGCAGCGTGTAAATTGGCAGGGTCGTCACTTGGTGTACTTCCTGATGCGTCTGATCCACGCCGGCCAATTCGTCCTGGTAAACCACCACCACTACCACCTCGTTCAGAGAATCGGAACGTAACGCCTATGCCACCCCCATCGAAGCCAAGGTCACACAAACATACACAACAACCGCTTGAAAGATCATGGCTGAAGAGCATGGATAGCCTCGAAGAAGACACAAGTGACGCTTATGTCGAGCAGCTGAAACGCAAGAATGCTGGTCTGGAGAATCAGATCAGCGAGTTGAAGGCGTGGACAGAACAGACGAAGATCCAGCATATTGGGAGCAACGACGGGCAAGTTGCATTAGGCAAGAGAACGAAAGAGATCTATATTGGTATAGAGCCAGACAACTCACAATTTTCTGTTGGGAACGCCAGGAAAGACTCTGCGCAAGATACACAGGTATTTGGGCCTATTGGTGGAAAGCTTGTCCATGACGAAAAAGTACCTGGTCCATACAACACGTCGACTGAGGCGATGAAAGCAGACAAGGCCTTCGACAGACGGAGCAAGATACCGCAACTTACCGACGAATCCATTCGAGACAGACCACGAAAAGAATTCTACGCGAGGAGAGTACCTACAGCCAGCAGTTCAGAGAAAGACACACAGGAGGCTGTCACCACTCCTTCCTCCACAACATCGAAAGCTCCAAGGATCAAATTCATTCCACGCTACCAAACCAATCCAGAAGAATACTAGAAGTGGGCTTCAGAGAGGATTTTGAGTTCCGAAAAAGCCAAGGCACGTTCCAGGGTCAAAACACGTAATCGAGGGACCAGTCTGCCCAGAAGAAAAGCAATGAGAGATCTAAGAGAAGAGAGATTTCCTGACACTCCTCCTCCGGAGCAACAAAGTGGTTGGAAAGGGATTTTCGACATTGGCGAGTCAACTTCGCTACCTGGGGAGCATGGTCCCGCAAACAAATTGGCAGATAACACGTCGGTCTCTGACTTGTCTCCTGCGCCGTCTGAAAATGAGAACGAGGCGTCGGTCTTACCGTGCAACATCAAGTCTCGGGCTTCTGCTGCTGAATTATCGAATCCACCAATACCCCAGAGACAGTTGGAAATGGCAAGCGACATCCCAGTCTGTAGTCCTGATGCTACTCGAAGCTCGCCTCGCACCCCGAGAGCCCGAGACGATCTCGACCTGACCGACGATGTTCCTATTTGGGACCCGGATGAGGCACCCTCTAAGGAAAAGACTGCTGATGCACGCCGTGGCTCTTCTCAATCTGCGGTCAGTGCTTATCAACTGCACTTGAGGGGCATCTTTGAGGGGTTCAGAAAGGAAGCTGGGAGTTCTGCTGCTATTGGGACAACAGCAGAGGCTGTTCTTAGTGGTTCAGAGGATTTAGAGGGGGGTGGGGAGGCTAGGGGGAGTGACGGAAAGAGTGATGGGGGGATGTAGATTGGCGATGGTTCAAAATGGTATCATTACTCGCTGAAGTGAGGGCTAGCTACTCCGCACTTTGATTGAGCTGTGTATTGCTGAAGCCTTCTTCTTCAGTTCGTAGTTTGATCTTTCCGTTCTCAAGAGACACACTCAGTGAGCTTAATACAGCATTTACAATGTCTTCATATCATTGATACCAAAAAGCCAAACTAGATCGTGCGATACCAAATCAAGAATTACAACATAAAATCGGTGAACACAACATAAACCCCACAACCGCGACAAACAATTAATACAGCACAAGCCAATACCTACATCTCAAGACCTCGCACCTTTTGCCTTTACAACTTTTGCCTGCCTGGCAAACTGTCCATTCCTCATACGCGCAGCAATGGAATCACTCAAGTCTTGCGTATCCTCCCCTCTATTCGGGATGTATTCATAGAACAGCAGATACGGATCGAATCTCACTCCGTTACGCTTCGCAGGATTGATCGTCAACATGTTGTCTATCGTACCCGCCCTATCAGGCCGGGAGAATACCCTCTCATCATTAACCCAGAATCGGTGCACAGCTTCCCCGCCATCTGCAGGCCCGGGACCAGTGACGCTGGCAGTATAGTGACCGCGGTCGAGTCCGGGGCCACTGTGGTAGACGACCGAGATGAGTCTGTAGCGTAGCGGGGCGGGGATGTTTTGCCCGACTCTCTGGACGTGAGGTGTGAGGTCGAGGATGTCGGGGATGCGGATGGGCTTGCGGTTTTTTCTTTGGGTTTCGCGCGACATGAGATCGAGGTGGATGCGCATGTATTCTGGGCTGCTGCTTATGTGCCGTGTGGCTATCCTGTCGATCCATTGTGCGCCGCATTCGTGACAGACGAGATTGGTGCTCTGTTCGGGGTCGGGATCTGCAACTGGGATTCTTTCGGAGACGAGGGTGTTCATGGCCAGCGCGCGTTCGAAAGCGGCTTCGATTGTGTCGTCGCCGGTGGAGTCTGGTTGGATGCGCTGGCCGAATTCTTCTGCTTTAGTTTCTCGGAGTACGGCGTTGCATGCACTGCATGTTTGAGTTTCCTCGTAGACAGTCTTGAAGAGTGCATTGTACTCTGCTAGGCGGTGACGACTAATGGTGCGTTGTTATGTCAGCACTGATTGTTGGAGAGGAGATGTTTCCCACTTACGTCTCGTTTTCCTGGATGCTGGCCTCACACCCATCGCCCAAGAGATAAATCATAAACTCTTCTGCATCTTGCTGTGCTATCATATTAGATTCACGCTGTTGTTGGATGAAAGCTTGCGTTTCATCTTCACCCATGTCTCTGTGCTCCTCATCATGGAGCGTGTCATACAAGCCGGGGGGATCGCGGCAGAAACGACACTCGGCTAGGAGGTGAACAGGTTCCATAGCTGCATGCTCATGTGGAAAAACTTGAGGCCTCCTATTGTTGGCACCTGCCTGGTCATCTTCGCTCCAGTACGCGATAGCCAAGGTCTTGAGCAGACAAGGTACACAGCGCCCTCGCAGACGATTCTTGGCCTCCAAGAGTACGGGGTTAGCGTTATCTTCTTCGGCGGGAAGAAGTCGGTCAGAGTAGGCGTGGTTGCATGGCCAGTTTCCTTCTGGTGCATTATGCTGCTGGATCCAGTTTAAAAAGCGTGGAAGATGGAACAAGGTCTGCAAAGTAGCATGACGGTAACAGTTGTTAGCCCTGTTGTCAAGACCTCTGGGTCGCTTGTTGATTCGGTTGATGTTCCACGCTTTACTGATGCCCTGTACTATACGTCGACTCTGACGTTGAGCTGGCGTCTGTAGCGTTCTAACCATTAGATCAACAGTTATGAACAGTGGTGGTCCGGCTCTCGTGCGGTTCAGAAAGATAAATTGTTTGGTGCTACAGTTTGTCAGATATCTAAGAAGCGCAATAAGCAAATTGACTGGCTTAAAACACTCGGGAATCACCAAGTTCAATCTGGCACAAAGTCTTTGTTTGTTTGTTCTCTCGAACAATATCCACGGCCTTTGAGTTCTTTGCGGTAGTGTTAACGAGAGAGATGCGCTGGAAGAACAAGGGTGCCGGTGTTCAACCTACAAATCCTGCGCCTTTGTTAGCATCTGACCATACATGAATGGCGTTGACAATGGGATTGTTTTTCGATACGTTGTTCAAGGCTCAGAGTGTGTTTGTGGCTGGCGACACTGTTCTGATTTCCACTATTGGCACCTTCGCTTTCCGCCCCTCAACCGTCCACCTTTCATAGACTCGGTCTTTCACTGCCATCGCCAGCCACCGTGGATAATCTTGAGATGTACCTTTCGATCTCTCTTTTGTGATCAACATGATGTGTCGCAACTGTCCAGGGCAGAAGATGTCCAGACCCTCTCCCTCCCACCACGCGTCAATGTCCAGTCTCTGTGCAGACATTGGCGGTTCGGCGTTGATTGCAATACTTTCTATGCGTTGGATGGTGTCGTGGTCGAGTATGTGAGCCAGTGTCTCTAGTCGGTACTGTTCAAGTGTAGGGCAGACGGGTAACCAGTCTCGAAGTGACCTCGAACTTAGAAAGCGTGTGCGAATACTGATAGTGTCCAGTTTAAAACTGATGCATATTTCAAGCCGACTTGTGCTCGTAGGTTCTAAGGGGCTTCGGCAAGATGCATATATTGAAATCCATGTAGCATCCATGGACCTTGCTGCTTCATAGCGTGCTTCGCGGTTGACTGCAAACAGCCTTGGATACGGACGCGAGATGGCGACAGAAACCGAGTCTTCTACTGGATCATAGTCGTACAGCTCGATGTGTCGACCAGCAGTACGGCTGTGGACATGGTGCTCGCTCTCGTGCTCTTGCTCAAGGGCTAGACGCCAGATCATTGCACGTAGCTCTGCAGAGAGACGTACGAAGTAATCGACATGAGTAGACATGGCGAAACAAAACAAACACGAACAGGTCACAGACGAAAGTTGGCTGAAGAGATTTATGCAAGTGAGAAACGAAGGAGGCAGTTTGAAAGGAAGCCACAAGGCAGACCTCGTACCACGTGACCAGTTGCCTGATTGACCATCACAAGCTCTTCGTAGGGGTTGCTCCCATTACGAAGTGGAGCGAACACCTGCCATGTTGACAGGAATCACAATGTATGTGTCAAAGCAAGAACAGCCTGGTGGTGTTTCTGCACGTAGATTGCGTACAGACGACGTCGGCAGAGTTGTTTCACGTGGTTTCGAGCGCACGAAACATGCTTGCTGTTGCTCGCTTGCTTGAATGCGACATGGTGTGCGTGTTGCACAATGACTGACAGGTCTTGGATGATGCTCGTCGGCAGGACTGGGGGTGTGTGGAAGAAGGTGGTGTGGCATGAAGAAGAGCAGACAGGGCGCATTCGCTTGCAGGCAGGTCGGTGTTTTGGGCGCCGAGCCATTGGAAACAGTGACCATTCCCACACCACTCGGAGACCGCCCACCTATGCATGTGCACTGGTACTACTCCCTAATAAAGGTACGCTGACCGCACATCACTCGGGCGACTGCCTGCTCACACGCCTGTCGCCGCAGCACCATGTCGTCGTACCTCAACAACCTCCTCACCAATACTACGTCACGCTACACCAATCTGCGCCGGCAGCTGCTCTCCGACGAGAACGATGGCGACACGGAAGAAGACTCGCACATTTCTCGCGTCCTCCGCGCATACTACACCGAGAAGGGCCGCCCGTTCCCGCAATGGCTGCCACCGGACCCAAGAGCGCCGCAACCACAGCCGGCGCAGCAATTCGTGTCCTCGGCCGGGCGACAGCAAGGCCAAGCGCAGCCTGCGGGCCGTGGAGGTGGAGGTGGAGGTGGAGGGCTCAGCGATCTGTGGGACAGCCCGCAGCCGCAGCAGCAGGCACAGGAGCCGCTCTCGTTGCGCCGAGGGGCAGGAGCAAGAGGCGGGGGAGCGCGGCCGCTCCAGGGTCGCATGGGCAGCTCGCTGACGCCAGAACCGCAGAGCCAGGGCAGGCCGTTGCCGAGCCAGAGGGCTGGCAGCTACCAGAGCTCGCTCGCAACAGGAGGGCGCCCTGGCGCTGACCCTTCGCCGCCTCCGAGCGCTGGATCCGGCACAACAGCACAGGAGCGGCTCAAGCAGAGGCTATGGGGTTCAGGCAGGTCTACGAGTCCAGCACAGAGCACGTCGCCTTCCGCGCCACCAGCAAGAGGGTCTTATGAACGACCTGCCCCAGGTGGACGACCTCCGTACCCAGACGAACGCAGCTACTCGGGCGGCAGCAATGGTGGAGGCAGACAGCAGGCCTCGGCGGGCGATTATGACCCGTATGCAGCTGGAAACTACGGCGGCGGCGCACCACAGCGAGCCCCGCCAGGTGGAGGACGAGTTGGGCTGCCGAGCGGGCCACGCATGCGCTGAGCTTCTTTGTAAAACCAGCACTGGCGCACTGGGGGTTTGGGAGCATTGGACACTGGGGTGTTGCGTGGTCTGCGACTATGCAGCATGGCGTTTGGGCGTTACTGCGGAGCACAGCTGCTCTGCACAGCAGTACATAGCAAGCGATACACAATATGCGCACATTTCGCAAGCTTTCCCAAGACCAGAGCGCTGATAGTGCCGTCGCGTAAGCGTGCATCTTGATTGAGCGCGTCGACGTCTCCCCGCGCCACAGGGCAACGTCATGTCCCGCTGACTAGCTGCGGAGCTGCAACGGCCACCTCCAGGTAGCAGCCACTTCATGTGCTCTTGCCCCATGAGCTGTGTCACGCCTAGATTACTACATGCCACCCTCGCACTAATCCTCTGGCTGCCCTGACAAAAACACGCTCAGACTCTGACCTTTATCGGAGCCACCTTGCCCCGCCATGGCCTCGCCGGCACCACCGAGCCCGCCTTCGCCGTCTGCCTCGTTCTATGACCTGAGCGACGACGAAGAGGGCGAGTACAATACCATCAGACACACTGAAAGTGGCAAAGGCGTGAAGTTGCTGTACACTAAGAGCAAAGTGCGTGTGCCATGCTATGTACATGAGTGGCGTGACGACTGACCCGGCATGCGCAGGTATACGTTCACCCCTCACCCTCCGCGAAAGACAACATACCAGGCTTCGTAGCTCTCGTGCAACAAAAGTCGCCCAAGAACTCAAACGATGCGCGGCCCACCTCTTCATCTTCTGCCCGAAGCGTTAGCGCATCCTCGCTGCTCCTTGCTTGGATCCCAGAGTCTGGCCTGGGTGATGCTTACGACACATACGTGAAGGTCGACCTCTCAGACTCAGCCTCCCCCCCTAAGACCTCATATCTTGTCCCTCCACCGCCGACCACCTCTTCACACACAGCTACGCCTGGCTACGCTTTCGCGATACCCGTGAGCGAGATCTACTCTCTACTGGTGCGACCACCGAGCCTGGGATGGTGGTTTGGCAGCGTAGTAGTGAATACTCGCGCTGGCGATAGCTTTCCCGCGCTCTTCTTCCATGACAGTGAATGCCAATCAACTATCCTACAACGAAAGAAGCTTGCAAAGGAGACGTTTGACCCGTTCGGCGATGGAGGTGGCATGTTCTGGGGCGGCGATGAGGTTTTGCGGTGGCTGAAGAGATATGTGGCAGTCGAGCGATCCGGAGCTGACCCCAGCATATACCTTATTGAGCCCACCGAGGAAGACAAGCGCTCGGTTGGTAAGGATGCGCCAGGTTCGGCAAAGAAGAGCAAGGATGGAGAGTCATCTGCACAGCAGACACCAGGCAAGCGGGATGGGGGTATGGATCCTGTCACCAAAGCCCTCAAAGAGGCGCGATGGAACTTCCTGGAGAAACTCAGTCAAGTCACAACGTTTACACGGCGGACCGCGCAGGCTGTAGCTGACAACCCCAAAATACCCCCTCAGGTTAGGCGCCTGATACAGAACCCGGAAGTCCAGACCTTGCAAGACGAGTTTGACAGCGCACGCATCTACTTGGCAAGATGGGCCATGGGTATTGCCGAACAAAGTGAACGAGAGCGAAACCAAAGAATCTGGACCGCGAAGGATGTCCTAGCTATGGAGCAAGGCGACCTCGGAGACTTCGAGATCCTCGACATGGACAAGATGACCATGGCCGACCGGAGGAAACCCGTAACCATGGAAGAATGGAAAGGCCTCTTCGATAGCACTGGCAGACTACAGTTGACACCGGACGAAGTCAAAGAGCGGATCTTCCACGGTGGGCTTCACCCAGACGATGGTGTACGAAAGGAGGCTTGGATGTTTCTACTCGGTGTCTATGACTGGGACAGCAACGAGGAAGAACGCCGTGCCAACCTTAACAGCCGTCGGGACGAGTATATTCGACTGAAGGGTGCGTGGTGGGAAAGGATGGTCGAAGGCCACCAGACGGAGGAAGAGGCAGAGTGGTGGAAGGAGCAGAAGAACCGTATAGGTTTGTACACCTTTCAACGCACGTCGTTCGCGAAACTTGGCTAACTAGTCCCCATTTGATGGGGTGCGTTCAATAGAGAAGGATGTACATCGAACAGATCGAACCATTCCAATCTTCGAGGGAGAAGATATTCCACACCCAGACCCCGACTCACCTTTTGCAGACGTTGGCACCAACGTACATTTGGAGCAGATGAAGGATATGCTTCTGACGTACAACGAGTACAACAAGGATCTGGGCTACGTCCAGGGCATGAGCGATCTTCTCGCACCCATATATGCAGTCATGCAGGATGATGCAATGGCTTTCTGGGGCTTCGTTGGATTCATGGATAGAATGGTAAGCCCGAAGGCATGTTGTGCAGACATTTAACTGACGCAATACTAGGAGAGAAATTTCCTTCGCGACCAGTCCGGAATGCGTAAGCAACTCATGACGCTCGATCATCTTGTGCAACTCATGGACCCCAAATTGTACCTCCACCTCCAGTCTGCCGATTCGACAAACTTCTTCTTTTTCTTCCGCATGCTACTCGTCTGGTATAAACGTGAGTTTGAATGGGCAGACGTTCTGCGTCTCTGGGAGTCATTGTGGACGGACTACTACAGCAGCAACTTCCACATCTTTATTGCACTGGCAATTCTGGAGAAGCACAGGGATGTCATCCTTGCGCATCTGAAGCACTTTGACGAAGTGCTGAAATATGGTAGGTCATATCACCTCACGTTGAGGAAATATTGTCGCTGACATCATAACAGTAAACGAACTCTCCGGCACCATGGATCTGGAATCAACACTTGTCCGTGCCGAGTCGCTCTTCCGCCGGTTCCAAAGGACTGTTGAGACCGTCGATAAGAAGGGTAACTTTCCATCTGCGCCGCAGGCGAGACAGCGAAAGCAGGCTGCTGCGATAGCATCTGGGCCGGGGCCCATGCCTAAGACCTCAGATTCCAATGCGCAAGCCTCATCGTCTGGCACTGATAAAGGCAAGCAAGTGAGCACTGGAGATGACGAAGAAGCCAAGGTTATCAGCCCTGAGCTTCGTGGTCTGCTGAGCAGGAAGGTAGAGGTGCTTGCAAAGGAAGAAGTGGTGAAGAAGGGTGGTGGTGTTGGTTCGTGAGGTCATCATTCACATTGATCATTACTTTGCATTAAATTGTTTGGCGTTCGGGTTCTGTGAATATCGACACAATTTCGGAGTTGAGCACTGGTCACGAATTTTCCGTTGGTTCTGACGGACGCTGGGTTCTTTTCTCCTTTTTCTCTAGTTATAGCAAGTGACAGAAACAACATCTTCTCTTCGTTCACTCTTCACATCACTATCGTTCAGCACTAGCTCTCCAAACTCTTACTGAATTCACTGTTTACCAACAACCATGTCCGTTTTCCTACTGACTTGGCAGCTGGCACACGTTACAAGAAACACTTCTTCGAATTGACTCTGAGGACACTGACGTGTCTGTCACCTTCCTTCACCTCGAAAGGACAACGCCTTATGGAATATATCAAGCGCGTTCTTACGCATCCTTTCACGCCCTCGCCTCGTAACATTCCAATACGCTCGTCTCCGGAGCCACTGCGACAACGCTCTCGAAAGTCCTATGCATCAAAATCGCGGCTGTCTCATCGCCGCTCCTCTCCGCTTGCGGATGCACAACTAAACGCACCTTGTGGTGACCGAGTTCGTCGTAAATATCGCAGACATAAAAAAGACAGCAGTCACCGTAACATGTCATCATTCTTAGGATCTTGGTCGCGCGACCTGGCCTCATTGAAGAAGTCCATCTCCGCTGTCCCGTCAGACAACAAGTCTTCCTTCACATCTATCTCCAACGAAACGCTCGAAATCTTCTGTGATCCTGAAGCTTTGCATGTATGGGAAACAGATAGTGATATCGACAACTTGTTGCAGCTCACAAGTGTCCTCGCAAGACTATGTGATCTAGGTGTACGAGAGTCCAAAGACGCGGTCAAGAAGATGAAGGGTGGCATGGTCATGGTTACGAGAGAAGACAGACGCAGGGACAATCTCAGAAGACTCTGTGAACTAGTGGAATATCTTACCGGTGAACAGGGTAGCAGGCATCTTGAAGGAACAGTGTGCGCATATGCTAACGCCAGTATCGTTGTGGTTCGAGGATGGAGCTACCATTCCAGTAGTAGCGACACTAGCAATCACGGTGTAGAAAGGGTGGTCAAGCGTGTGAGCACGGCACTCGAACGTACGCTGTCGGCTTCGAAAACGCACAAGATTGTTTGGCACCACGGGGCTGTGGTTGGACCGTTACTATCCTTTATCAACACCACAACGTCCTCTCTGCGCAACGCTCTTGCGGGTATAAGCATTGCAAATTCTCTACAACTCACGTCCAGCGTCAAGCCATCTCCCGCAGGGCGAAGTAACACACTTCCTGACCTCGAACGCCTACACTCTTACGCAAAGAAGCTGAGCATACCAGTTCTCTTCCTCGACAGCGGCACGCAGAGTATCACAAGCCCTTACCTAGCAACGTACATGTACTTTTTCGCCTACTACATCTACACTTTCCTTCCAATTTCACTCACACGAATTCATCTCCACGTGGCACAAGATGAGCTGGTCACTTTCGCATTCCGCTTGCGCGCCGCGAGCGAGAGACGATACGGTGACGACGTTGTGCGCATCGTGAAAAAGCACCTCGATCCTCGCAGTAAGTCTTGGGCAAGGAGATGTATCGACCCTCGCAGCTACGAAAAGAAGCAATGCGAGGCAGCTGGGCAGGAGAAGGCAGTACATCACGCGGTTCAGATCGCCGATGCTCCATTTGTTCTATTCAACCACGACGGCCTCGGAGATGGAGATGGCGTCGCAGCGTTCGCACGCCTCGCTGTAGGCCCTGCTAGTCCTGCTGCTGCTGCCGGGGAAGTCTTCACTGCAGCGCCCGTCGACATCTCTTTCTCTACCTCTCGTCTGCGCCCTTCCAACCCAAGCAACTTTTACGTGCTGCTTCCAAAGCAAGACATCACTGGGGAGAACATAACGAACCGCATACAAGGGCTCATGATGGGCGTCCTTGAGCGCGTTCGACAGGAGCACGGCAATCCAGCGTTCGGCACCTCGGAGAAGCAGATGTGGAAAGACGTAGTCAAAGCATGTTCATGGGCGTTAAGAGGCTGTGAAGGCAAGATGCCATCCAAAGTCGGCGAAAAGGTAAAATTTGTACAGGAGAAACTTACAAAGGGGACCTGGGGCTACGTCGTAGGCGCACCCAACACCGAGCCAGGCGCTGAAGCAAAGATATCAGTCGACGGAAGCGGTGCGGCGAGTGCTAATGCAGCTGCACACGCGGCTTATACAGGCGCTGGGGCTTCCAGTGCGTATGCACAAGGATATGGACAACAGCAGATGCAGATGGGTGCGAACGGGTATGTGGGCCATGGGCAACAGGGCATGATGAACCTACCTACTCCAGCATCCGGTCGATTCCTTCCTCGTCAGTCCTATGAGCAGAGCCAGCAGAGTGGTGGACATGTAGGCGTAGATCCGAGGATGTATGCAAGTGGGCAGGTGAATGGCTATGGTCAAGCTCAAGCGGATGGGTATGGACAGGGTGTACCATCTCCTGGGTACGGTTATGCTCCACAGATGCCTGGAGGATATCATTCGCCTATGAAAACTGGGACATACTTGCGGACGTGAGAGTAACAGCCTTGACCGAGTACATGGTACAGTCTGGGTACGGCTGTAATTGTTCAGCTCCTGCCCTGTGGTATGTTAGAGCTGGTTATGTCAGCCTAGTGTATCCATGTTTATGGTTCACGATTATTAGTTACTGGTACTTCGTGATTAATGAAGCATCAGCATGGTTTCTTGAATACTCAAACGTCTTATCGTGGTGTTCAGTTGATGGTGTCGCTGAAGAAAGCGCGACGATGACGTTGCTACCTCGGACCTTTTGCAGCAGCCCACCTTCGTTACGCGACGCGTCTTGCCCCCTCCACCGTCTGGCACGATGCGCTTCAAAGCGCAGATACAGAACATCTCCACGTTCACAAGTGCATATTGGTCCTCCAAACTCACCCCAACAGTAATTAACGCTTTGTAGAACTCACGGCATCGCTCAACTCGCTCGGTCCACTCGCGTGGGTGAAGCTCAGCGAACAGCAAGTATGCTTCACAATCATCCCTGAGCAGGGCACACAGGTGTGGGCGTGAGTTTACACATACTCTCCTATCAATGTAGTCTTTCTGACGTGTTGCAGTGTCTTGTCTGTGGTAAGAGCGCCTCTTCGAGCACTTTCTCTCGTCGTTTAATCTCCCACCAGGACGCCATTTTCGAATCGATTTCCGTACAATCCGCTGCCAATAATGTTATCAACCTCGAAGTACCGCTCACCTCGCTCAACCGAGCCCTCAAGTCGGCCTTGAATGCAACTTCCGCCCAGATACGTTTGACGAAGAAGGATAATATGCCCATGTTGGCCCTCACAATCGTCACCACATCCTCCTCGAACACATACAGTGCTTTTCCTACCAGCCTCAACAACGATGATGTCTTGGATGCACCGTTCGACAGCGCCTTTGGAGGAAATCGCGAAACAGTAGTTACGCAGGAGATTCCTGTGCGAGTGCTTGCGCCAGACACAGTGGCGAGCCTGCATGAGCCCCAGACCCGAGAACCCGACGTCCACATCATACTACCACCTCTGATGCAACTGAAGAGCATTAGCGATCGGTTCACGAAGTTGGCGCTTGCGGATACGAAGGCTGGATCTGGGACAACAACTTCGAGGACCAGGCTTGAGGTTGCAGCTAATATGCATGGTTGTCTCAAGATGAGCATCAAGACTGATGCCATGAGCATATCGTCGGTTTGGACGGATCTCAGCAACCCAGAGCTAGATCCTGGGCAGATAGTAGGAGGCGAGAACGGCATCGCAGATCACCCAAGTACGCGCATGAAGCAGCTTGGTTCTGCAGACGGACGCAGCGAAGAGGGGTGGGCTTCAGTAAGAATTGATGGCCGCGACTGGGGCAAGGTGATGAGTGTGGGGAGACTTGGTGGAAGGGTCATTGCTTGTGAGTTTTTCGCTGCGTTGCGGTTGATGTGCAGTTTGGACTGGGGCTAACATCGTGCAGGTTTCTGCCATGAGCATGCTCTGATTCTCTACGTGTACTTGCCCAATGACAGTGGTGATGATGAGTCTGTCCTAACTGTACAAATCTCAACCATATTGACCATGCAGTGTACTGACTTACTTACAGTACTACGTCAGTTCCTACAGCGCATGATGAACAATCGCAACTTCCACCCAGTTTGCCTTATGTTTTATACTATAGATACCAGTCGACCGCAGATTTCGTCCAATGCAAGCCATTACAACAAGAACTTCTTCGTCTGGTTGCTAACTAGCCTATGCGCTGTTGCGGCGCGGAAATTGCGCACTTTGCTTTTGTCTACCTGCCAAACACGTCCTTTGAAATGAAATTCTAGCCCCGATGAGTGCTAGACAAACGATGGATGCCTTGGGCTAGCCAGGCACCAGGTGGACCCTAGCGTCTGATCTATCAGACTGCGCGCCCAACCGCCACCATAAGTACGGCATCTTGCTACAGTATTGTACTCAGCTTACCGAAGATGACTTCGCCAGAAAAGGTGACCGCGTTGGCGTCGAGACCTGCCATTACGCATTTGGATCAAGACGAGGGTTTGATTTCAACGCCGACAACACTACACAGAAACTTGTCACATCCAGCTCAAAATCAATGCTTTATCACACAATTATCTACGGAACTTTTTCTCCTCGTCCTTGACTTTGTCCCTCCCGAATCACATCTCGACTTTGCAGTTACGTGTAAACGAATTGCAAACTGCTCCACCAGCGTCCTCAGACGTCACCAGGATGCATACAGCAGATACCACGTCGCATCTGACATTTCTCCAACCACCATCCCGACATTACTACGCAGCATAATTGGGCGAGCAGATCAAATCGTTGCTTGGCATGTTCGTTCAATTGAGATCTGGTATGATCGCACGAGCTGGCGAGATTGGAAAACCCTTGACTTCGATCACCCTCTCCATGAGGGTGATACGGATGTCGATGCGGTCTTGTGGAAGTGGCAAGATGATGAAATTGCAGGATATTTTGAGGATGTTGAAGCCCAGTTCGACGCAATGGTCGGCGAGGGTGACGAGGACATCCGTGAAGAGGCTCTTGAACAACTAAAAGATGGGTTTGACGGCATTCTAAAGATGCTTCTGATCGCACACTGCCCGCGCCTGAGAGATGTAAAATTCGTTACGCAGCAACATGACAAAAAGTCAACATTGGGCTGGCTCAAAAGAATCATTCAGGGGAGCATCGCCTATGGCAGCTACTGGCCACCCGGTCTCAGCAACATCCGCAACATCGCCGTCGGCGTCGAATCGGATACTTGGATGTCGACGCGAAACCAAGCTATTATGGATCCACCAAACGATTCTATGCTAGTAATATCCACCTTACTTCGCCTTCTTCGCATTGAGTCTGTATACTACAACGACCTCAGCCATCGAGGCCAGCACGATGAGACGGAGTTTGACACTCCTATACTTCTACCTCCTCGTTCATCCACCGTCAAACACATCTTCCTCGATGACTGTGGTGATGTGTCTTACCGATTCCGCAGCGCGCTCTCGAGTGCGCCTTTTGCACTCGAGAGCTTCACGCTCCGCGCGGGTGACTCTCCAGAGCGCTTCGAGGACGCGGATGCGCTCGTCAATGATCTGGCAGACTCTCAAGGTCACTCCTTGCACACCCTCATGTTCTACGGCCCGTACACGTCTTCTCAGATCCACGGATACAGGTGCTCTGTCTATCGCAATGAGGAGTTGAACAAGGCACGCAATTTGAAGACAGTCGCTATCAGCATGGAAGACGTTGAGCTGGACTGTTTCTACAATTGCGATGGAAAAGAGGGCGAGATGAGTTACGATGAGGAAAAGAAGTTCTGGCAGAGATGGTTCTTGGAGTCTGCGTTTCCGAGATCGTTGGAGACATTGATCCTCTGGGGGAAACCAGAGGGATCTTATTTGCAGAAGTCCGAGGGCCACATGTTAGAGTGGCTCGAGGACGCGCTTGTTGCCGCTATCCAGGGAAGACTCGATTCCGATGATGAGGAAGAGGAGAAGAAAGAGGACGACAAGGCAGATGATTCAGATTCAGACTACTCGGATTGGGCCGAACACGCGGGCTACTGGAACCTCAAAGCCGTCTACCTCGCTTCTCTCGAAAGCGTCCGCAGCGGCGAGACCTGGTCCCACTCCCCTCCTCGCACCGACAAGCTCCAATTCCAGAAACTCATTGGTATGGGGAAGCAGACTGGTGTTGATGTAGATACGGTCACAAACCGTACGCCTCCTCAGCACTCGCACGACTTTCCTACTGCACCTGACAAATGGGACTTGCGGAGTGGTCCATGGTATGCGAGAAGAGGGGAGATTAGGGATTGGGTGTTTGATGTTTATCAGGGGAGGAGAGTACCGAAGGGTTGTGGGAAGTGTGGGAGGTGTGAGGACTGCTTTGCTGAGTATAGCGAGGAGCTTTGGAGGACGTTGGATTAGTGATGAATACAAGGCAATTCACAGTCCATACTTGCTGGGCTGACGTTGAAGTTGTTAGTTACGAATTGGCTGTCAGTGAATCAAGAGTACCATGCCACCTGATTAGCAAGCACCTATGCTCTTGCGATATGAGAAGAGATGGTCAGACATGGTGCACGTGTTCAGAATCACCATTCATCTTTCAACTTTGCAGATCCATACCCAAATAAACAGCCTTACAGAGTATGAACCTCGTGATCTCGCGACAGTTTGGCGACAAAAGCATCGAGATGGAAAACCTGCATACTTCCCCTTTCACACTCCCAAGAACACCAAGAAAGCTTGATACATCTCAAGCATTACCACACTGCAAACCGTAGTCGCAGACGGCATGTAGGAGTAAGACCGCGGCGCAAAATGCAGGAGACTCAGCAGGTAAATTTCAATGTAAGACGCGCATAAGATGCAGACACACCTACGTCAGATTACATGCACATCCCACTCCAGCACCTCACCCTCAAGCATCCCAATCCTGCGACCATCACCATTGGCAAATGCTTGGAGGCGATCGGGGAATCTGCATGTTGGGTACGGTATTGGATGTAAAAAGGTATGCATATGTGTGTTGCCCATTACAGCGCGGAGGCGTAATTATGTCGCGACTACGACGTCGTACCGTACCGTACCTCTCGTTCGTGCCTATCCACCATCATCACCATGCATAAACTCCCCCATGTTCGCTGCACTTCCCCATCGGACGGGCATCTCAACCCCACGGCATCTTGGCAATACGCAAAAAGAAAGTCCCTATGCAATTAGAGTACTATTGATTATTGAATTGAATTGAATTGATAGTTCGGATCTCGTGTTGCTCACGCGCCGAATGACATGGGAGGCGGCGCATCCGTCGGCATCTGTGCTGTGCTGGGTTGTGACGGGTTGTGCTGGGATATGCATATGCATCGGTACATGGATTTGGACTCGATAAGCAAGGCAGGCAGCTCCGAAGCCCTTGGACTGATGTGCATCAGGAATCAGATCATTGATTTGATCGCGGTGATCAGCGCGCGTGCGAGCCGTTTGCAGAGATATTGCCCGTGGACATGGATTGCGGGATGCGTGAGACGGTCGCATCATACGTCATGCTGATACGAGGTAACCCCCAACCTCCGTGTCGCGACGAGGTTGGGTTGTGAAACGGACGTCACGGTACGAGTGCGGTGACGTTTGGGAGGGAGGCGTGGGAATTAGTGTGATTGTGGTTATGCCCGGAGACGGAGGGTCGGTGGGTTGGAATGTCGGGTGGTACGGCAGCTGACAGGACGTTGGGAGGCCCTTAGTTGCAGCCAGTTCTCGAGGAGATCAGAGCTCAATTGCTGTTACCGCAGCCTCCCATACACTAGACACACATGATATCTGTCTATCTTGAGATCGTGTACGCCGGTCAATCGCAATGCAATACCAAGCCGCGTAACTAGATGTCTTTGATGCTATGCTAATTCCCGTCTTCGCCATCACCAGATGAAAGCCAACCAGCTACCCCACGATGCGAGAGATGCACTAAGCACGAATACGCTACTGCATGCACATCTCCCCTCCCATCCCCAGTGAAAACGCCTTGTAGCTATGCCATTGACCAATCACTCCAACCCGAATCGCCAATCAAACACCTGCTCTCGCTATCTCTGAACGCCTTTGATCTCCAAGCGCGCCTCGGAGACGGAAGAGGAAAGCAACAGCCCCTCCAGCAGCACGACGACACAAACGAGGCGAAACCCAAGCGCAGAAACCAGTGAGATGGATGGCGAATTACACCTAGTATTGAGCTGCGCGAACGGCTGCACCGCTGATCTTACCCCGCTTCGACGCGTTGCAGCTTCCAGCACCAATTGCATCTTAGCTGACTGCTACTAGACTGTGACGACTTGAACTTTGCACAACCACACGCAAGATAGCGAGCCGCGTCTAATTGTCAAGAGCAAGCTAGGAACGTGGTTAACTATTACTGTGGAGAGACTGCTTAGCTGCCTAGCCTGTTCAGAAGCTGCAATTGCAATTTGTCACAAGCAATTGGTTTGTAGGGCTGGCGAAGACGTGATAAGCAAAGAGGCGGCAGCTAGTACTGACACCCGTGAATTCGCCCGACATGCAAGGTGCTATTACACCGTCCTGAAGAGGAAGTACGACACGACCAGAACCAAGCTTGTCTATTCATCAGTCTTGATCAAGCATTGCTGTTGTCGGTTGATGGTTGGTAGTTGCAATGCGCCAGATGTAGTAGGCAAGAATGGCAGATGAATCACTGAATACAATCACAATCATGGAGAGGCAAATTTAACTTCAATCGGTATCAATTACTACAAAGAAATATGCTCTTGGTATACGAGGATATTAAAAAAACGGCGACTGATTATTAACCTCACTAAGGAGGTGGGCTCATCACACCCGTGGCCAGCAAATACAACCAACCACATATGCCGTTCATCTATCTCGTATGCATCCATGCACCATAATTTACATTTACTCGTCATCCTCCTCCTCAGCAGCGCGAGCAGCCAAGACGTAGCGCTGGACGCCGTGCTTGTCTGTTCCGTGCTCGAGAGCAAGCTTGCTGAGAGCAGCAATCATGTTCTCGATGTGAGGGTTCTTCCTGTGACGGTCCTTGCGGCCGAGCTGGTCGAGCCATGTGATGCGGTTAAGCAGGTAGTAGACGATGGCGATGATGATGGTGACACCAATGGAGTAAGCCCAGATGATGACAACGGTGACGATGTCCACCCAGCCGCGCTCCTGGAACTTGGAGTTGTGGGTAGGAGGGTTGGTCTGGTAGTCGGAACCGGACATCCAGCCGAAGAGGGCGAAGATGGTGGCAAGAGCGTCGACACCGAGAATGGCAATGACAAGCTGGAACGAGGGGAAGGTCTTACCGCCACGGGTGACGAAGATGAGCCAGTTCTCGGTAAGGGCAACCTCAAGGAAGAGGATAGGCTGGATGGCACCGAAGTTGACAATGATACCACCGTTGGGCAGGAAGAGAGTGCCACGAACGACCCAGGTACCGAGAGCAAGGAGCAGACCAAGGATGACGGAGATGAACCAGATCTTGGGCAACTGCCACTCGACGGGACGCTGCTCAGAGTGAGCGTTGTCGTAAGCGACGGCGACGGTAGCCAAATCGGCGAAGAGGGCGAGGAAGACGATGAGCTCAGCGCGGATAGTCTCGTTGAGGATGATCATGGAGGTGACAAGGTAGACTTCCAAGTGGAGACAGAGAGCGATACGGTACTGGATGTAGGCCTTCATACGCTGGAAAATCTGGCGGGCAGTCTTGATGGCAAGGACGATGGTGGAGAGACCGGGGGCAAGGAAGACGATATCGGCGGCGGCCTGAGCAGCCTCGGTGGAACCCTCAACGGCAATACCGCAGTCAGACTTCTTCAGGGAAGGAGCATCGTTGACACCGTCACCAGTCATGGCAGTCAAGTGACCACGCTGCTGGAGCATTTCGACGACCTGGTACTTGTGCTCGGGGAAGACTTCAGCGAAGCCGTCGGCGCGCTCAACAAGATCGTGCTGAGTGGTACCGGTAAGACCGCCGTGGATGAGCTTGGTAGAGTTGTAAACCTTGGTTCCGAGAGCAAGCATCTTGCAGGTCTCCTTGGCGATGGCGATAGCGTCACCAGTCAACATCTTGACGGGAACACCGAGCTGCTGAGCCTCAATGATAGTCTGGGCGGTATCCTCACGAGGGGGGTCAAACATGGACAAGAGACCGAGAAGGATCCAGTCACCGTCGTTCTTCTGGTAAGCGACACCGAGGGAACGGAAACCACGACGGGCAAGCTCGGAAGCCTTCTCCTTGTAGAGGTTGGCAGTGATCTCATCGCAGTTGGCGAGGTTGACAATGGCCTTGGGGGCACCCTTGGCGCAGACGTACTTGTCACCACCCATGTGGCAGACGGCAGTGATACGCTTGGAGACGGGGTCGAAGGGAGTGAACTTCTCGGTCCTCCAGCCCATGTTGAGGATCTCACGGGCCTTGGGGTAGCGGCGGATGGTCAGGATAGTAACCTTGTCGATGGGGTCGAGAGACTTGAGGTTGTGGGAAGAGGCAAGAGCAGCGACGGCCATCATCCAGTTGACGTCCTGGCCCTCAGCGACGTAGGGCTCACGGAGAGACAGCTGGTTAGCAGTGAGGGTACCGGTCTTGTCAGAGCAGAGAACGTCAACACCAGCGAGGGACTCGATGGCAGTGAGCTTCTGGACAATAGCCTTCTGCTCGGCGAGGTAGGCGGCACCGACAGCGAGGGTGGTGGTGGTGACAACGGGAAGACCGACGGGGACACCGACGATGAACATGATCAGGGCGTAGTGGAGAAGGGTGACGGACTTGTCAGTTCCCTCACGGGCGACCGAGATGGGAATGTGACGGAAGAAACCACCAATCCAGGCCAAGAGGATGAAGAACATGACCAAGACGAGAAGCGCCGTACCGATGGAGTTCATGATAGCCTTGAAGTGACCCTGGTCCTGAGCGCCCTGGACGAGCGAAGCAGTGCGACCGACGAAAGAGTGCTTAGCAGTGGCGATGACAATACCGTAGGCCTTGCCGCGCTTGCAACCAGTGGTGTAGTAAGCGACCTCGCCCATGTACTTGTCGACAGCGAGAGATTCACCGGTGATAGCAGACTGATCGCAAGCAACGAGGGAAACACCCTGAGTGATGGGGTTCTCCTCATCGAACTTCTCCTCGTCGACATCGTCCTTCTCGTCCTCTGGGTCACCGTCGTGGAACTTGTCCTCGGCCTTGAGCTTAAGGTAAAGCTCAAAGTCCTCAGGCTTGTCGTAGTCGCAGATAAGACGAACGTCACCGGGAACAGTGGAACCCTCCTCGACGACAACGATGTCACCGGGAACGAGCTCACGGGCGAGAATGGTCTGTTGCTGGTTGTCACGGACGACAGTCGCTTTCATGGCGATGTCACCCTTGAGGGAGGCGACGACATCGGCGGCCTGCTTCTCCTGGTACCAACCGACGACAGCGTTAAGAAGAAGGATACCGCAGATGACACCGAAATCGACCCAATCCTGAAGACCGGCGGCGAGAAGGGCAGCGAGTTCCATGACTGCATTGCGTTAGCTGTGCACAGTCGTGATTTGTGCAGATATGCATACCGTAGAGAATAGGACCAGTGAAGTAACCGATGAACTGCTTGAGAAGGTTGGTCTTCTCAGACGAGATTTCGTTGAAGCCATAGCGCTTGCGACGGCTGTCAGCCTCGTGGGAGGAGAGACCAGTGCGAAGCTCAGTGCTGACGACTAGATGGTGAGTTAGCAAAGGTGTTTTGATGGGTGTGCATAAAAACGGGATGCCGAATTGGGGTTGCTGGGGTGGAGCGGCTGGTGCGACAGCTAATGAGTTCGCACGTGACCGGGCCCCACAACGGCTGCAGAAACCTGCAGCAAGCTGCAAGCTCCAACTGGGAAGCTCCCGGCGTGCAGATTGGAGCTATGCTCACCCCCTCAGAGCGCCACCGTATGTTGGCGTAATGATAATCGCCCAACAAAGGTCTGCAATGGTGATGTGCCAATGCAGTCGGGTGCGCACTGGTGGGGGCGGCCCAATTGATGGGATGGGATTGGAATGCAGATGCAAACAGAAAAGTGTATACGTACAGTCGTCAGGCACCTCGGCAGCGAGGTCAGCGGCGGGAGCACCACCGCTGGAGCTCTGCCACCAGTGCTTCTTCTTGGGGGCCTCCTCCTGGTTGTGGCCAGCGGCCCTGGGGTCGCGGTAGAAGAGGATGTACTTCTGCAGAGCAGTGTACTCGTCCATGCCCTCGAACTCGGTCATAGAGACGATGGACTTTTGGCGCTCAGCAGCGCTGCTAGCGCGCCCGCGCTCGACATCTTCGCCGGGGGCCATGTTGATTAAGGAATGCTTTGTAGTATTGTCGGTGGTCGGATTATTAGTTGTAGTAGTTGTCAATCACAGAGAAGGCTCCCAGCGACCGGGGGAGGGAGTCGAAGAGGTTGTCAAGGTCGGGCAAGCTCAGCAATCGGTAGGAGCGAGCGAGTCCTTCTCTGTAAAGAAAGAATGAGGGAGGAGGGACTGCAGCAGATTATATCCAAAGACGCTCAGGGAAAAATCTGCTGGCTGGATCCGTGTCTGCCGATGGCTGGTGATTGGTCTCGTCGATAGCAGTCCAAGGTTGAGGGAGCACGTACCAACGCGCCGCTCACAACAAACCGAAAGAGCTACAATAAATCGCGCACACGCTATGTCATTTGCGGTCCGTGCTCCAGGCGATTTGCGGCCTTTCCCCCATGCAGCGCCCTCGAGTCCGTGGGCGAGGCCGGACATGCCTTGGTTGCGGCCAGCCTGTGCGCGCGCGGTGCATGGTCACCGCCGCCTGCCAGGCACGGCGCGCAATTCACAGCGAGCCGTTGCCAGCAGCAGCATGGCAATGCTGAGATTTGCTGCGTCGCCAGCACCTGTTCGTCGAGGCGTGGCGGAGATCCACCGCGCCCGCTACTGCTGCACCCTCCCATCGCGATCTGGGTCCCAGCAGCATAGCGCGACGCTGAGCGGCAGGAGAAATTAAGCGTGTGGGATAGCACCAGCGAGCGTGCAACGCCAGCAGGGATGGCGCTTTCATGACGTGGGCAGCGAGCAGCCAGCACCTCCACCATGGCGGCCTCGCGCTGCACGACGCCTGGAGCAGTAAGGCGCTCTCGCCTGGTATCAGACGGGCAGCAGACGCAACAGACGAGCAACAGACGAGCATCAGACTGGCATCAGCCATCAGCCTCCAGCCTCCTGCGACACCCCCCATGCACCAAGCTTCTGCTGCCAAGAGGGCAAGCTTTCGACATGGACGCGTTGAGGGCGCTGCTGCACGGCTGCTGCACTGCTGCTGCACTGCTGCTGCTGCAGCGCGTCGCGAGCTGTCCTGTCCTGTTCTGTTCTGCTCTGTTCTGGTCGTCGCTGCTAAGCGCGCCTGCTTGCTCGCGCAATTCGCCGGCGAGGCATTTTCGATTCGCTGCTCGCTCGCACGAGACAGTCTGCGATTCCGCAGAGCCTCAACGAGGATTCCCCACGCCATGAGCGGTTTTTGTGATTTTTCGCTTCTAGTGCCCTCGGTGCCCCATTGTTGCTGCTTCCCTGCGCAGGCTGCCAAGGGCCATGCTGCCAGTGCAGCCAGTCGTGGCCGCTCATTATCCGAGCCTTCTCCATGTCCCGGCGCTGCAGCGATCACGCCTGCCCACACGAGCAACTGTTTGCATCGCAAGCCTGCGTCCACCCCCGCGCCGGGCGCAACACAGAAGCACCGAGACTGACCGGGGCCGCAGGCTGACTGCACGTCCACCACCACCGGCAAGGGTTCTGGCAGCGGACCTGTGTCGACTTCATCTGACCGATGATTGCGCGCCCCGTCGTCGGCCGAATCAGCGTGGCCAGAGTGCTGGCCAGGTGCCGAGTTGCCTAGGGCAACTGCGCTTCCAATTACAGAGGATTTCATTGTAATACGACAACACATCCAGATCAAGCGCAAGCGCGCGCCGCTGCAATGAACACTGGGGACTCATTAAACCCATGGCCCCCATCTTGGGACTTTGTTGCGCTGTTCCTGGGCCTGCTGGACATTCCAAGGAAGGCATCCCCGATGCGGCAATTGCAATCGCGAGCACGCCGCCCACACGTGACCTTCCTTCCAATCTTCCCATGGATCCGCTAGCTACGACTGCCGATGCTTCACCGGCAGCTTGATTTGAGCAGGCTCACCGCCCCATCGTGCCTCGGGAATAGTCGTTGCAATTGCGTATTTCTGCTATGTACCACTTCGTCCTGTTATCCTCTTGCCTCGGCCAACTTCCCTTGTGCTGTCGCTGAGCCCTGAATCGCAAACTTTTCCCGGTGTCGGACCGTGAACGTTGCTGCCGCACCATGTTCCTATTCTGCCTGAGGCGCCGCCTCCCGCACCTTGGTTCCTCTGTTTGGACACCCATTGTTTCGTCTGAAAATCTTCTGCGACATGTTTCATTCAGTACAACCTCGCGGTACAGGCTTGCTCACAGTTACCGTGCCAATACTCTTGGATAGTGGTCGATGGATTATTTTGTGCCTGCATTATCGACCGGGTGGAGCGCGCCTAACGATAGTCTCGAAGGGTGGAAGTCGGACTGCTTCGGATATTGGTCTGTACCCACCTGTAGACCTCTGCTAACCGCACCGCTCGATCCAGTTTCTCCTCAGTTTCTCCGCGACTTGACGCAAGATGTGTTCTCCCGCCTCTACTCCAGATATGGCGCCTGCACCCTAAACATGCACAAAGCTTTGTGTGTCTTGTCTTGGACCCTGACAGATTTCAGACGCGCCGTTTGATTCCGCAATCCCTGGACCCCCAGAGCGACTCCAACTATTGCCACAAGGTTTCACAAAATAGCCAGGCAGAGAACTGGACCGTTGTCTTGTTTGCCTGCAACTTCCGATGTTTCGCCCCAACCTCTCCCGTCCATACCCCTCCCTTCCCCAGACACAAAGTCCAACCTCACCTGAAACCCTGTGAACTGAACAAGCATCACACAACTGTCTCGAGCGTTCCATGGCCATAGCAGCAGAGATGAAGCCAACTTGCGCAATCTTTCTCGATATTTCCTACCAAGGTGGAAGCGACCTGAAAGCAGACGTTCGTAAACCGTATTCGTTTGCAACACGGCGACCAATTGGAAATGAATCGTATGCGACTATTCTCAATCAATCTATACGTTGCGCAACGAATGTGCTCACTCGACCATGGATGGAGATTCTGCGCAATGAACAGTTACCGGCGTTTACCAGCCTCTCAGACACTACCTGAGGCACACAATTGTCGCAGCCAAGCACCGATCTCTGTGCTTGTTGCACGTCGTGGTCATTCCCCATTGAACCCGTGAACATTTGCGCATCGAAAAATGTGGTGATCTGCTTGGCGCCCAGCAGCTCCACCTCCAGAATTGCGCAACGAGATCGACAGCTCCGTTTCGAAAAGCACCGAACCCCACTAGGATTGTTCTTTACCTCCATCGTGAGTCGTGACAGAACCAGCCACTCCAGAACGCCTGCAGAATGAGGCTGCGTGCATGCGGAGCCGTCGAGGTTTTCACCTGCAGGATGCTGCATCGTATTAAGCGCGAACGCATCAAGCGGCTCTGCTTCGTTCCGCGGTTGGACCCGCTTCGGGGCGACTCTCGCGCAATCAGCTTGACTAACACACATACTAGCCTCATCTAGACCACTATCCCACCGCTCATTGGTGGCCTTGCTACCTATTCAACACGTAATCCACAACAGCATTCATGATTGTCGCTTCGCCGCTACGCAAGTTCTTCACCTTCGGTCAGAATGCAGATACAACATTGCAACGTCTATTGTTGTGCAACAAGAATGCCTTCACCGTAACGTTCCGCCCATCGCTGCCAATCATTCTTAGGTGGCTGCCCAGACATCTCACTGCACAACATGACAGCAGACTAACTGTCATGAGCAAATCGTCCTGCCCGCCAAGCTCGCCGACGGACACGAACCTCAAAGCAGACGGTGCCTTGCGCAACGCACCTGCTCTTCTGGTTACTCGTTATTGATTCTCCCTTGACGTGAGGCGTATCCTACATCTCCCCGCCATACGCTACACGAGCTTTGACGGCTCCCCGCTACTGCCCAGACGTTATTGTACGCCTACAATGCACCTGCAGTAACGTGCCAAGCGTCTCCGCCCAGCGGCGATTCCTCCCGAAGTTGGCTTGAAAATGCGTCTTTTTTGTGCTGACTTGGAGATGCGCGTTCCGGCCGTGGGCAACAATTCTAAAGCGAACGCAGGGCGTCTCGCGAAAGCGCCCAGCAGGCCAGATTGCCATCTGGGGCTGTCGAGATTGAGTTCAACGAATTCAAACCGGGGTTCATAGTTTCTCCACACTCACCGCCAGAAAACTCGACTCGAGCCACTAAATGTGCCATTCAGCCGGCGCCAAATTGCAGGTCGCTGGTCCGTTGAGCATCGTGACCGTCGCGACTCGCATTCGAGCCAGTGACTACTAATGTCTTTGATTTGTTCCAAAGAGCAGTCTCTGCACACTCTGCGCGCGGCGTGCCAATTAGTTTCAATTTATTACCTCAAGCATCCGATTAGCTACGTGCATTGAACAGGTAAGAGCTAGTTACGGTATCCGAATGCACAGAATATACTTTCAACCCAACCCAAATGGAGCACATTTTCCTTTCTCGAGGAACTCGCTGGAGAACAGTATCCAACATCCAATCTCGCAAATGAGGATTTTCGCGCTTGTCAATCGACTCATCAGCCTCATATCGGAAGCGATGCACCTTGACTATCACAATCAGAACCCTAGTTCCCCGTGAAATCTCTCTCCACCAACGCGCCGCGTTTGCAAATATCGTAACGGTGATTCAAAGTTTTGGAAGTCAAATAATCATCAACCATGTTTCGCTCGTCTATCTTGTTACCCAGCAGGTAATGGAAAGAGGAGCAGAAGCAAGAACAGAAAAAAACCCGGTTGGTAGTCCATAATCACATATCAATTCATCGGAAGTGACTTTCGCGACTTCTAGGTGAGCAGATTTCGGTCACGAGAATCTGGTGAATCTTTTCGATTTCTTGTGACATCTCACATATATTTGGGTGGAACTAATGGCAACTGATTCTGCTGCGCGACATACAGCACACTAGGATAGGAGTCCACATTTCCTTCTTGGTATTCATCACCGTGTCTGGGAAGCTGGACGACACATATGTCTTCATGGTATTCGCTTGGGGCTTTCAATGCTCGTGTCACACGAAAAGTTGTGTTGATAGATAGATTTTGGAAAGGCAGACATTAATCTTTGCTTTTAGGGTTTCTGAAGAGAAAAAAAGGCTAGGCATCCATCAGATCTGATGGTGAGGTATACGAAACTAAATCTTTTGCTGCTGTCGCTGCTTTGCGAAGGGTAGGGTTTAAGGCTTTGGCAAGTAGAGGAGACCACAACCCATGGAGTGGCGGAGATAGTTATTCGTAAAAATGGCCTCGTGTCTTCCACCGACATCTCCAGCATCATCGCGGAGTGTAGGAGAGAAGGGCGCATGGATGCATGCTGCTCTGTACATCGTTTTGTTTTTCGGAGAGGAGAAATGAAACGACGGATACGTATAGAGCACACGTCTTCGACTGTGGTGAGAACAAAAGAGACATTAGATAGTGGACGGTGTGGTGTTGTAGTGATAGTGACGTTGGGTGGATATTTAGGCTTCGTCTGTGTTGTTATATGCAGCATTTGAGCTAAATCACAGATCGTACATTCGCCTTGTCCATACGTCCGGCTTTTCTTTGCTTCCTAAAAGCGTTTGGATGTGATTTTATTCCAGTAGGAAAGAGAGATGGGGGGAAGAGTATCAAATCCTAGCAGGACCGTGGTCACGATCACAGGTCGATGGTATATCCTGGTGAAAAACAACCAAGGGAGAAAGAGATTATTGATTACTTGATTATGCTTCGACAAAGAGGTTGGAGCTACTCACCACGTCCAGTCTCGAGATTGCCAGTTTCTGTAGAGAAGGGAGAAGAGGCAGGCGAGGGACAAACACACGTATTCGCCACACTTTTAAACCCAGCCCGGCAAAACCAACATATGTACGTGAGCTTCTTCCTTCGAGCTTAGTCTTGTGTTCGGATAGAGTGTTCGTTGTGCAATGAAGGAAGGGTGAAAGCAATAGCGTAGAGCGTTCAAATAGTTATAGATACCATAACCTAGCCATGAAATGTTATGGACTATAACTCTAGAACAACATTTTGAGGTAGAGAACCAGTCAACGACCCAGCCAATCCGTCGTACGCCGCATCCATAATTTTCGAAGAACGAACAGAACATCACTCTTGTAGCTACAATATTTTGATACGTTGCACGAAAGAAACAGAATGGATGTGTTTTCAATGAGCCTTATAACTTGGAAAAACAAGCAGAGGGGGACCAAACATAGCAAGAGAAGACCGATGTTTTGAACTCAAACGTGTTCTCTTCGTGTATCGCACGCGGAAAATAACACTTGGACATATCCCATCATGTATTTCACTTTCAACAGACACGGATACGGATACGTAGGAATGTGGTCACTGGTTTTCTGTGATACGTTTCCTGGTCCAGTCAAGGAACCAATAGGCGTTTAGACATAAGAAGCTCCCTGGTGTACTTTAGAAGGACAGAGGTTGTTGGTTTGTTAACTGGGACAGGCAGCAGTATGGCTTCGGCTTTTAGGGCTCTTTAACGGTTTCTATACTGTCATCAAGGTAGAGAAAACACAGAGCCCCAAAACATCTAGACCTTAGCAAGTGCATTTTACCATAGTAAAGAGAATGTGGGACAGATGTCCAAACCAGAGAACAAGAATTATCATATACATGTTTGATGGTAATTTCAGACACGAGAAGAGAAGAAACGGACCATATTTCCACATTGTCAGGGTTTGAGAAAGACAAGCGTAAACAACATAAACATTGCATATGTCTGTTTGGAGTTCGTCTCTAAGCTCGTAAGGCAAGATTTATGAGAGTGTCGTGTAAGGAGAGAAAAGGCAAAGAAGAGCAAGAGCCATGATACTGCTCTGCCTAAAAATTTATTACCCAATCGTGATAGACATATGACGACCCCCCTATGGCTGCCGTTCTGGGCAGTTTTAGAGAAGAGAGAAAACAACACATTTTTTCTTCGCTTCTTGGTTTTGAGAAGAAAACGCACAAACATTGCTTGTTAGTGGAAGCTTTTTTGCGTTCTACGCAAGAGGTATAGAGTTTGGGTAGAAAGGAAGAGTAAAAGCTTGATACCAATGCGTTGCAATTTAAACAGCTAGGTCTTTAAGAACAGAGAGACGTAGCAAGACTCCTCTTATAGATGGAAACAAGCTGTACTTAAAGAAAGAGAAGCTTAGCTTATTGTCGTGTACGTTGCAGATTTTAGGAGAAACAGAAGCAAAGGAGGCGCGGCTGGCACACATTCTCGTCGATGTTCTTGTTTTTAAATCTCATTTTACAGGTCTTGAATAGAAGAGAAAGGTGGTCGAGAAGAGGAGAGAAGAGACCCATTGAACCATAGGATGACATTTTAGTATCTGGATTCTTTTGAAATGAAAAGATTCAACAATAGCTGCCTCATAGCCTGATTGCATAGAGTCCTTAGAGGAGAGAGACAACAACATGTTATTACTGCGTAGGTGTATTTAGAAAAGTGGAGTACAGACATGATAGACAAATATGTTGTATTTTCGTACCTCAACCTGCTAGGTTAGAGCGCTGGGTGGGTGGAATATGCAGGAGGAGAAGAGCTCCATAAAGCAACAGTTCAGCGCTTTTATTGTCTAGATACTCCGTAGAACAAAAAGGCTCATCAAGAGCTCCTGCATTTTTCTGTACGCTTGATGCTTTTGAAGAGGAGAAAGTACAACTCATCATAGGTGGTGAATAGTTATCATTTCTAGAAAGAGCACAAACAAGAATGCTTTCATCAATGCTTTCGTTCTTCGCTTGTCAGCCCACAGGGTAATGAAGTGCGTGCAAGAAGAGGAGAAAAGAACGACTCATCCTCTCTTGTACTCAGACAGAAGAGCACAACCATGGAAGCTTTTGTGGACGATTTCATTTTCGCTTCTCGAGACACAGAGAGGATATCAGATATTCCAAACATCAGCCAAGAAGAGAACACACAAACAACCCACAAATTCAAGTTTCTCGTGTCTCGTAACACAGACGGCACACACGCACGCAAACACAACATGTACACAAAAAACTGCACCTCTCACCATTTCCCCCTTTTCCCGATGATCTCTTTCCCCCCTCTTTTTGCTTGTTCGCGTCGCACGGTACCTCGCAAACCTAGCAATGCTCGAGAGAAAAAGAGCAGGAAAGAAGAAGATGGGAGGAAAGAAGAGAAGAGGTCCTTTACCTCCAGCTCACCATGATTTCAAGATGCAAAGTCCTGCCATTGAAAAAAAAAGGGGGGGGGGACACTACCTCCCCTCCATGACTTGACCTTGTTCCTATTTTAGATGGAGAAATGGGAAAAAAGAAGAGAAGAAGAAGAAGAAGAAGAAGAAGAAGAAGAAGAAGAAGACCACACGTCTTCTTCAGTGTAATTTCAGTGTTTATACTACTGCGATTGTCATAATTGGGATCAGCTGGCTTTCATAATCAGAATTGATATATACACTGAAAGAGAGAGGAGAGATGGAGAGAGGCTGGGAAGAAAAGAGGACTCGAGACATGTAATCGCATCGTTGGATTTTTTTTTTGGAGGAAGAGGAGCATAATCTACGTGGGTTTTGTTGTCTTGTTTTTGTTTTTGTTTGAAGGAAGGTCCGGGGTGGTGAGCTGTGTGAGAAGAGGAGACGAATGTGAATGCCTTATGTGCATTTTATACTTTGCAGTCAGTCATCGACAGACAGATACCACGTGATGTGATGCGATGTGATGTGATCGGCTGATATTCTCAAAGGTATACGATCTACCTCACATGCAAAAATCTACACACATCTTACAGAAGAAAAAAAATGGCCACCTCACCCTCTAGAATCATGTCTCCACCCTTGCAACCCACCCAATCCCCTCATCTCCCCAAACCCCTGACTCGGACTCGCATACCCACTTGCACTGCCTCTCTCCGCGCGCGCTTCCCCCCCGTTCAACCTCGCGAGTAGATCGACTGCCGTCTTCGCTCGCTCCCTAACATCGAGATCCAGATCCCGCTGCAGCGTTTTGACGCCCTCTTCGATACCCATATCGCGTAGCACGCGGGCCCGTTCGCGCGTCGGCGCTTCGTCCGTGTGGTCTTCGACCCACACGAGGTTGATGACCATCCAGGTACAGCCGAGGCGGACCTCGCGCTTGGGATGGGAGAAGAGGAGAAGGGCGTGTTTCATGAGTTGGGTTTGAGAGATGAGGAGCGAGCGGTGGTGTGGTCGGCCGTTGGCGATGTGCACGAGAATGTAGATGGCGGCTTGGACGAGGTCGGCGGCCGGGTAGAGAGTCCAGTTTGGTGAGCCGCCTGGTATTGTAGTGGAGGAAAAGGGTGGACGTTGCTGTGTGGTACCGGGCCAGTAGGAGGGTGTGCTGGGGCTGGTCTGGGGCTGTTGGGTTGAAGAAGTGGAAGTTTTAGGTCGCAGTTTGGAATCAAGGAGCTCGAAGAAACGGCTGTGACCAAAGGTCTTGAGGAGGTGGTCGATCATGTCGCCAGATTGCTTCTCTTCCGAGCAGAAGTTGCGGAGGAAGTCAAGGGATTGCTCCTGGATCTTCTGGTCTTCATACTCCAGTCTACGTCGAGGATCCAGCTCGTCGCTCTTGATCTGTTGTAATCGGTCGCGGATGTTGGTTGCGCTGGTGTAGCGAGAGCCTGGACGCTGGTGCCGACGCATTGATGGAATGCTGTCAGTCATAGTGTCTTCGTCCTCTTCCGATGACGGTTCTTCATCAACATCCATGTGTGGTTCATCAACAGCATTCAGAATGTCTACCTGCTCACCAGCAGCGTTGGGTGTGCCCATTGCCGGTTTTATGGGCTCGCCGCTAAGCGTCTGCATGAGGAAGCCGACACCCAGCTCGTCCAAACACTGAATCTTCATAGCATACGGTATGCCAAGACAAAGGTGCTTCAGAGCCCAGAGGCTGCCGTATCGAAGATCAAAGTTAGCTGAGCGACAATGCTCACAAAGCGTTTTCATGATGCCAGCTTCAATAATCTCCTAGACGTGATATCAGTACTGCACGCTGAGATGTCTGGTTGTGTACTTACTGTACGCATCGGCGAAACCTCCAGAACCAGGTTGGTGATCACCTCGGTAGCTGCAATCTGCACCTTCACGCTCTGATGGTTCAGCAATTCAAACACGGGATTTGCGATACCGTGATCGATGAGGCTGGTCCGGAGCACACTGACCGACCTCGACAACGAACGCGTAACATTGCAAGCCGCCTTGAGCACAGCCTCAGGATTTCCATCCTTCGCGCCGGTCTCGGTCGAGTCCGAGTAGGGGACCAGAGATTCAATGATATGCGTCGCAGCACCCATTTCGATGACGAGCTTTCGATATCCATCTTGGTCACCAGCTATCGCTGCCAAAGCCAACAACGCGCTCTCCCTATACCTGAATGCGTGAAGCACATCCGCACTAAGCCCTGGTCTGCCCAATGTAGAAGATGCAGGATCGATGCTTGGGTCTTTCACCTCATTCGAAGCCAACCTGGGTTGCCAGAGAGGTTTCGTACTCGTCGTGACTCTCTCGAACGACTTCTTCAGAATCTGCACCAGTGTAGGCATGATTCGCGCATCCACCGCAGCAGTTTGCAGCGCCTTGTTGCCCGTGATAAGCTCGGCCAGAACCAGAGGTGATCGCTCAAGCACGAAGCGCACCTCATCCCTCGCCGCAGGGCTCAGTGATTGCGCCTTCCTCGCCTGTTCTGCCGACTCCTCAATCATCTTAATGACCAGCGGAATCACCAGATACGCGAAGTGTCTCTCTCGTGTTGTCTTTGAAGGGTCGTTCAGTGGCCACCTCTCCCCAAACTTCTTAAGTAACGCTAGCAGATAGCACGCAGACAAGCGCTCAGCACCCTCACTGCGCCGCGCCACATACATGAGCCAAATGAACAGCGGCGATTCAGATTCATCTGTGATGATGCTGCGGCTGGAGCTCTGTTGCAATGATTCCATGCTGGGTAATCGAGCGTAGCTCTCTCCTCCTACAGCAGTGTATGAGCCGAGTGCTGGCCACGACTTTGTGTAAGGATCCGTCTTGCTCGTTATCGTTTGTACGCGCGGTATCAGCTTGTCCCAAGAAGACTGAGAAGAAGTGTTCTGCCCATCGTAGGCGGTCGAGGCGCGCTCTTTTGGCCAGCCAAAGAGCTGCTGTATAGGCTGCGAGTACAAGAAGCGCGCGGTATAGAAGTGTGACTCCTTGATAATGGCAGCAATAGCCTCCATCACCTCGGGCAGGAGCCGCGAGGGTATGTTCCCGTGCTGCGTTTGTGTCGCATCGGTCTGAGGAATGACTTCATCCGCCGTCGCAATGCTCGCCAGTTTCCCAGCAAGGATATCCAGTATCCCGGCATCCACAAGCATCTTCTTATGCGACTCAGCCGAACACGTCTTCGTCACGAGCTGTATTGCCAACAAGGCTTGCTGGTTGGCCTTCGACGATCCAGCCGCCTGCGCCACTATCTCCGCAATATTCTCGACCGTCCAGCTTGTATAGATCTGCTCCTTGACAACAGCCATGAGACTCGGTCCAAGTGCATCTGACACAGGCTTCTCCTGCGCAACGGCGTCCACGATCTGGTTGAGCGTCATGAGGGTCGTGGTAAGAAGTCGGGATGGCGTCTCGGTCGGTCGCAGGGCCTCGAGCAGCGGAGGAAGGACATGGCCTTCAAGTAACGGCGTTGTGAATGCAGGACCACCTATACACCTCGTATCAGCCAATGCCAATGCCAATGCGCCTCCTATACGTTCCCACGCCGAAGTGTCGCATGCTCACCATTAGCAAGACTACCGACTACAAGCGTAGCCTGAAACCTGAGCTCGTCTTCCGTCGTCCAGTCTTCCAGATCCTGCCGCATGTGCTCTTCTTGTGTTGCGCCAGGGTCATGTCCGTTTGCTACATTCCGTCTCCGCTTCCCGCCGCGCCGCGCCTCTGAGTGCAACAGCCTAGCAAGTGGTCTGATGACACCATGTGTGACTGACAGCTCCTTCCTCTGCTCGTGACCAACAATCTCGTTCTTCAGATTGCGCAGCGCGACGACCTGTGCTTCGAGCGATGTTGGATTCGAGAGCTCGGCGAGCGCGGGCGGGATTGTGGATCGACCCATTGCGAGTGCAAGGCAGGTGGTAATATTGGACAGCGGCGGCGGCTGTGTTGCAGCAGGTGAAGTGACAGTTTCGAATAATTGCAGCCCAGTCTCAAGGTGTGGGTGAGGCAATTGGAAAGTTGGTGGTGATGTTGCGGGGAGATCTCCGCGGTCGTACGGCGGTGCTCAGGACGATGGATGGGAGAGATAGAAGATCGGGCTGGCCTCTAGACAAGGGAGATTTGCGGGCTCGTGAAAGTAAGCGACGCTGTTGCCGCGGTCTGTGCTACGACGCGCAGAGGGCTGCAGGCTGTCGTGGTGCTCGAGTGCTGAGTCGCTGCGTGTCGGTCGCCCGCAGCCATCACCGATGCGCACCCATGCCTCGACGTCAGATGTGCGCACGTGCCATGGATTTCTTCAATAGCCCAACGAAGGGAGATGTGCTCACAAAGGTAGACCGTACATTCATAACACGTATCTACATAGTCATAACCAGATTCATAGCCCATAAACGCATCACTTGAACGCCACTCAGCCTACTACGAGGGTGGCCCGCAATGCAAGACACCAGTTCCATGCCGTACATCACTCCCAGCTCAATTCAATCGTACCTCAACCCTTCATCGTTCTCCCTCTCCTTCCCACCCTCTGTCAAAATAACGACTGCGACACAAGCCGCATACGCCTCTCTAATTGCGCAAGCCATGCACGTTTCCTTGATATTGGCAATAACAGCACTGTGCCCATGATGCGCGCACCACGCTCGTGCAAACACCTCGTTATCGCTGACACCCAAAGCCTCAATAGCAAGGACCTTGTTGACTTGCTCGTGAGCACTATGTTGTGTTTCGCTGGCTAGCGCGAGGGCTTTCTTGTTGGGTGACGATCGTGATGAGGTTGGCCGTGAGATGCGTCCAGACTGACGACCCCAGTCGTGGATCTCGACAAGGCCGTCGTCTATCTTGATAGCGCGATACTCAAAGTCGTAGAACAGGACTGCAGCAAGTTAGATTAACAACTCGATTCTTTGTAATGTTGACTCACCATGAGGACCCTGGTGGCATGGAAACGCGTTGATGAAGCTCACATCGTATTTGAGTCTCAATGGCCAACTTGAACCGCCACAGGCAAAATGGATGGCTGCATCGAAAACCAGCGGCGCACCGGGGAGATTCCGTGTTGAGGGGGGTTGTTCTTTAGCCGGCATGAAGCCTAGCTTCTCTACTCTAATCAGGTCCGTGACATCCTCTGTATCTGGCATGGGCACTTCGTAGTCATCCACGGGGTACGTTTCGTCAGGAGGCCCCAACGGGTTCGACCTTTCGTCCATCGATTTGACATCGTCCTCGGTCAACCTGGGGTCTGGAGACTCATATTGCTTGACTTTGACGCATTCGGTTCGTTTGAGGTCCGGAGTATATATGCAAGGTCCTACCCATCCTGCAATCTGCTTGACGCCTCGTGCAGCACCGAGCACCTTTCCGACAATAGACGACGCCGACCAATACGTGTTTGCTCGGTACTGGAAGCCTGATGCGGGTTGCATGTGTGTGAGGTACTTCAATGCATCACCAGTATCGCGGTCGCAATCTATCAGACTGTTCATGATCAGCCATGGCAACGTTCTCCCAGGCAGAAGAATGCCCGAGAACCACGACATGGCGTCTGCCGAACGATCTTCAAGCGCCTTCTCTTTCACATCCTGCTCGTCCAAGACGTATTCAATCTCATCCATATTCGGCCACTTGAGCGTCGCCGCGAACAGTCTCAGAGCCTCCCTCTGTCTACTCTTACTTCTAAGCTCGAAGCTGAACGTGCTCTGTGTCGTGGACGTGCGCGTCTTCGTAATCGACATGTTCTCCAACCAGCGCTGCGCAACAGCCAGGTCCCAAGCAATGGTAGGTTGGAGCTCCAACATTATCTTCCGTTTGTACTTGCTGCTGTGCGTTTTGGAGTGTATGCGTAGGTACAGTTCGACAGAGAGCAAGAGTTGGTGGAAGAAGTCTTGCTTCTTGCGTTGATCTGGCGAGTCGAACCACTTCGCCACAACCTGGTTTTTCGGAAGAGAAAAGTCAATCCACTGTGGATTTGTCAAAACATCGACCAGGTCTTGGATCTGCTGCTGTATATTCGTATGCGCGTGACTGTTGAGTTGCGTCGGATCTTCGATAAGTGTGCTGTAGAGGTAGTGGTGCATTTCATCTAGAGTCTGCCAACGCTCATGTTAGGTCACCGTTCCAAATCGCGTCCTCGAGATAGAGTTGTAGACTGACATCTTCCTCTAGTCCTCCTTCAAGACCCTGTAAACGATCCAAGATCTGGAGTAACTTCATCTTCCTAGGTGTTGCTTCACTAATACGCTTACTAGGAGGCGGAGTACTGCCTGACTTGCTGACGAAGTAGTTGAGTGTCGTAGTCCCTGGACTCTTCCCAAACGCATAGGCCATACATGGCTGTTCTAGGGACAGCCATGGGAACTGGCTCTCTGAAGCGCCTATCAGGTTGAGCGAGATGTCCCGGTAAGCGTCCTTTTGGAACGGTGCGCGATCTGTCCTGCTCTGGTGCTCGTTGTCCATGACAGCATAAAAGCGATTGTAGCCTACCGGCGCATTATGTACGGCATCTCCATAGCCCTTGAACGTGGAAGTCCCAGCACATATCAAGTCTTTTGCCTGCTGCGCATCGAGCGCATCGTCCTGTCTGTACCCGCGTGGGGGCCACTGTCGCGACCCACGAAACTCTTCGAGAGGTGTAGGCTGCGAATACGATTCTGAGCGGCGGGCTGAGGGGAAGGATCGATATGGAGGCATGGTCGCCTCGCCTCCGCTGGAAGACGGTCGTGCAGGTCCATTCTGCGAGCCATGGCGTACGACTTTGGTGCGTGTGGCTACAGGGGAGGTGCGTGTCTTTGGCACTTTCCCCAGCGACAATTGATCAAACCCTCCTGCAAGGTGCGCAACGGGCTGCTCGGGGAATGCGTACGGTAGAGGCGCGCGAGGGACCTCGGGGTATTGATTTACCCATCTGGCATCGTATGGCCGCTGGCTCTGCTCCCACCTGGCTACATTTGAGTTCATGGCTTCGGCATAGCAAGGTGGAGTTTGGCAGGCATGTAGAACTGTGGTGGGCGCGTCAGCTGGAAGGTCGCGCTGCGCAGAAGACCGAGGCAGGGCGCAGTAGTGAAGCTCCACATAGTCAAGGATATGGTGAGCGGTCGCGAGGAGCGCTCATGACTTCACTCACTCTCATCGTCTTCGTTGCGCCGCTGCCGCTGTCAAGCGATGTAGAAGCGCCTATCGCAACTTACAAGCGCCGGTGTGTTTGTACGTGGACGTCCTCGAGTACACAATAAGGCGAGCACTACCCCTCCCATGTATTCCAGAAGGAGATCGCGTGCAGTGGGGGTGGAGGGAGGCTGTGGTGGACGAATCGTTTCAAGTCATGTCATTAGGTACACCGACGCCAACATTGTCTACACATGTTGTTGCGCCTGGCATTCTGGGATACTGGCTGCCAGCGCCGCAGATTCGCAGCGAAAGGGAGCGAAAGGGATGCAGAGGAGAGCCATGGAATGTGGAGTTCCAGCCTCACTATTTGGGTTGCGATACGGACCGGCAGGGGTACGATTGTTGTCATTTGTCCACGTTACTCTCAACCGATGTTGTTAGCTGCTTGATGGTTTGGCGCTGCAGCAACACCACGACATGCACGACCTCGATCAATCAGAATATGACTATCCATTCACTACCACTATCTGTCCAATCGTTGTCTGCAGTGACGCAGGCCTGACCTGCGCAATCTCTCGAAGACAAGTCGTGCTATGCTTCCCCATGTCTGAGCTAGCTGGCGACTATGCACCTTCTGCCCTATGCTGTCTCATACCTGTACGCCGTGCAATGCTTTTCGCCCATTTCAGTTGTGACTGCATGATCCCGTCCACCGGCATTGGGCTACGGTGCTGCATCCACGGTTCGCAGCTGTCGGGAGCCATGCCCCAACTTCCGCCATTATCAAACATGCAGGTCTCGATGACCAAAAGTCTCGACGACGACGCATGCTTCTATAGAGAGCTTCCTTCGTATAGCGACAGCTAGTCCCTCCACTCAGCCTGCCGGTGAGTCTATACGGTAGCCTTCCTCTTTCTATGATATGTTACAGAACGACAGAGCAGATGCATGCGCCACGGGTAAAGGGCGGCAACTGTCTTCAGGTAGATTGTTCAAGGCGTAATCTGACCTTGGATAGGCATGATGGCCAAAGTGAACCAGCACCACTGGACAGACATGTTAGGGCATATGTCCAGCGATTGCTCCTGTACTGTTGCGCTTCACTGGCTCGTGTGGATGCCCGTTGCCGAGCCTGTGGGGCTTGTCACCCGTTCGAGGCTCGTATGCGGAGCTGACTCAGGCTCCTTCTCCATGGTGTAGCCGCTGCCTCGTTCTACCAAGCCTTTGTAGTAGTCGACGAGGACTTCTGGCTTTGGCACGATGCGCCAATCGAGTTTCCTCAAGAACTCGAGCTCGAGAAGGGCCAGCTCCCTCACGCTCACACCTCCAACCCTTGCATAGAGTGTGTTGGTCCAGAAGCTGTCCGAGAGGCCCTTGGCGGCTACGGTTGCGGCCGTAATGAGGAAGCGATGCACAGTCAGACTGCTGATGGTGAAGGCCGGATACGTGGCACACAGCTTGTCGACGTAAAAGACCATGGCGAGCAGGATGGGTGGAGATAGCGTAGCGTGCACGATGAGGCGGAGCAGGTAGTCGCGGACAGATATACCGGGCGGCGCTCTGCGTGCATGTGTCAGTACTGGATGTGTGAGTGCAGCACGTAGACGACGCTGACATACCTCGAGTGGAACCTCGTAAGCTGGCCATCTCGGAGCGGGTAGCCGTCGTTCAGGCGCACGAGCTCCATGAGCATGTCGGAGATGAGCACGCCCAGGTCCTTGATATCACACGTCTCGTACTTGAGGGGCATGACCTTGACATTGGCTTCGGGGGGCCGCAGTCGCTTGACAGGGGACGAAGGCGCGTCGTCGCTGATGGCGGCGACAGCGTGTGTGTGCAGCGTCCTGTGCTGCTGCTGCTGCTGGTCCTCTGCTGGCGTCTTTCGGGTCTGTGGCTGGACATGGTGCTGGGGCTGCTGCCGTGCGGCGGCAGACTGGGCATCGACGCGCAGCGCAGGCTCAATTGGCGCTGGCGGATCCGGGGTGGCCGTCGCAAGCGAGGCAGCTCCCTCTGGCGGGCGGGTATCCACGATGGCGGGCGCACTGAGCGAGGGTGGTGGCGGTGGTGGGCGGTAGGTGGG
>JAPEUT010000232.1:0-45812 GCA_027946375.1 Neodidymelliopsis sp. IMI 364377
GGGTAGAGGTGTGCCTATAGTTGGAGCAACGGGGAGAAGTTGAGAAAGTGGGTTGTTGCTGTTATGGGTGTTGGATGACTGTGCGTTTGCGATGCATGTGAGACGTTACCTTGGGGTTTTCAACGCTATGCTGGACTTCGGCTCTCAGGGACAGTGGTAAGGCCTGACGAATATTGAGCGTTCCCGGTGGCAGTAGGTCGGTACGAGGGACGGTGTGTATCTTGACTAGGGCTGTTGTGAGTTTGGTAGGAAGTACTGTTTGGTGGATGCCGTCACAGGTAGATGGGAAGGTCATCTTGAATGACAAATGAAGCATTGTGGCAGAGTAAAGAACACAACCATGGGGTGCTTCAAGTTCGCGTTCGCAAACTCGGCGATACTAAACTCAGTCATCCAGTTTGCAGTAGGTAGCTCCTCATGCAATCGGCAACACGCAGGAGATGCTTCGACACTCTTCCATCTTCTTCAGCAACGCGAAGTCAACCAATTTTTGCTGTGGGACCACGGAGTGCGCGACTCTCTGATACGATGCCCCCTGACTTTTTGCAAACCCCACCCTCAAGAGGAATCTAGGTCGTTGTGGCTGCAATATGGCCTCTTTAGCCATTCGGAATCGGACGACGCGCTCCGGTATGGGCCACGACTCATGTGCAGTATGCATGGTAGGCCTAGTAGATTGTAAGCGCCGATCGTTGTGTGCATGTGTGATCATCCACCGATACGTACCGGACCGCTGTATGTCACTGATACACATGTTGAAAGTGCAGCGTTCGAAGATCAGCCTCATGCAGTGCATGCACACGTTGAGGTCAAGAAATGCAAATTTGGAGATTGTGAAACTCAATGTAAACACCACCAAATCTAGGCCGGCTGAGTACAGATTGGTACATGAATTCTGTCCGAAATGAGCGCTTCTGTCTCTTGCGAGTGCGATTTGCCAGCTTTGTGCTAAGGCGCCACAGGCGCGGCGGGTGGAGTCAGTAGTCGCGCTGGGCTTCTACACAAGGAAGCTAAGCCAGGGTGCGTTTTTCCCACATTTGCCGGCTGGCGGCTCTAACAATGGTCATGGCGCTGGGCGATGTAGAGTTCCTTAATTTCCACACGTCGTAAAGTAGGTTTTTGGAAAGTTGGTAGAGGGCTGAAGTGGCGCTGTTGTCAACGGGTGACAAGGGTCTGAACTTAGACGATTCTGGTATCGATTGCGGTCGCTAGGAACTAGTCCAGGGGTATCGCGATGTCAGCATGACAAGCGTGGCTTGCGTGAAGGTCGTTGACCACATGTGTAGCCATGAATAGTATCAATCTGCGATCATCGTTCTGTTCTCATATTAACCGGAAGTGGAGCTTTCGGAGCTTTGAGTAGAGCCGCACAATGACGATCGAGAGCACTCTTTGTTGGGAAAAGGGTGTCGTTTGTGTCGAACTGGAGATGAGCAAATACCGGAGGAGCTTCCGCGCTCGAAGCTAATCTTGAGCTTGGTCGTCACTTCCTGATTGATTCTGCAGCGCTGCACAGGTTCGCAGCCAGACACTATCGTGTTGACATATGCACGAAGCATGCAGTGGGACCCGGATGTACCGCTCGAGTTTGGCGTGCTGGCTATGTATCTGTATTCCTGACTCTACACATCATCCTGTGCAATGAAGAAGCTCTGACGGATGTCAAGTTCAACACACACAGCCAAGCTATGGGCGACTATGGAGGCCTTGCTCAAGTCGGTCACAGTCAAAGATCTTAACTCAGTCAAACAGTGCACTGTCCGAGAGCATCCTGGTCAGGCGATGGTCTTATCCTGCGTTTGGCTCAGAACGGTATCGTTGCATTACAAATCATGAAAGTTTCGGGTATCCATTAAGGTGCGTGTGAGTGCACAATCTCTAAAAACGATCTATGCAACAGTGACAAAATGCGGGCTACAAGCCAAGAAAAGGTGTTAATGACAACAATAGAAGAAGAATAGTGAGCCGGACAACTATCAGCACTTGCCCTGTTGCCACATTTTAACAGACTTGACTGTCATGCCGCGGTCATTGCCTTCACCCCATGTGGGCAACCACTGGTCCTTGGCCTTCCAGAAGTCCCTTGCGGCAGATGCACTACCATCAACCCAGGGCTTATCAAACTTTCCATCGCTAGAGATTGTCAGTAATTGAACTGCAGTTATGAGGTTCTCAGAATGGACTTACTAAAACCAACCGTTCTGCGCACCAACTGCAACATTGAGGATCAGGTAGAACTTCTGATCAAAGGGCGCAATGCCATTGCCAGCCTTCAGCCAAGGGTTGGTCACCAATGTTCCGTTGCTAGTGGTCATTCCTTGGAAATCGCCCTTTGTCCAGAACGGCTCCTTGTCCTTGAACTCAAGGTAGAAGACCTGCTTCAGTCTGTTGTCAATGTACATGAACATGTAGTTCTCTGTCCACTCCAGGCCAAATGTATGGAAGGCTTCCGAGAAGTCAGTACGTCGCAGGAATTTGGTTCCGTATGTGGTCATGTAGCCATCATGCTGGTAATCGGGTCCCCAGTGAAGGGTCGACACCACGGAATCGCGACCACGGGGGTATTTGTAGCTGTTTCCACGTGCTTCAGCGATATCAATTTCGCCGGATGCAGGCCAGGCGCCATATACTGAGTCCTCAGGCATCATCCCTTAGGTAGCAATCAGCACATATGCAAGTAGCGCTGCAGAAGTGACTTACAGATAGCTGGCCAAAGCCAGTCACCTTTGGGCATCTTAGCGACAACCTCAACACGTCCGTACTTTATGCTCTTTTTTCCCTTAGTAGTCATTCGTGCTGAGCGTGCTGGTGGCAAGATGTAACCCAGTGTGTCGTTCGATCTGATTGAGCACATCTTCACATCTGTAGATGTGCAACTGCCATCACCGCCAGCAGCCGTGATGTTCAGGGTATAACCATCAAGAAGCTGAGACTCCGTGATGCTTGTAGATTCGGTGGTCAAGGTGGGCACGATGTGGAGACCCTCCGCGTCTGTAAAGGAGTTCTTCGAATCGTCCGTAGCCCAACCAAACTCTCCATTACCGAAGCCGCCGGTCTGTAACACAGTCAGCGGGTGCCCGCCATTTCTGAGTTGTTGATCCTGTTGTTGATCCTGATCTTACCTGAATTTCGTAGCCCCAGCTGTTAGTGTCGATGGATTTAAACTGATCGTCCATGACGAGACAATACTGGCATATTGTGAGAACGAACTCATAGTTGCGCGAGATAGGCTACTTACCTCTCCTGGAGGAGTAGCAGCCTGAGCCCCGTTATACATGAGGTAACCGCAGATGAGGAATGCGAGAGTGATGAAACCGATCACGATGTAGTTGTTGATCTTGGTTCTCTGGAGGCGCTTGTCTTCTATCCAAGACTGGTGATACCTAGATATGTCAACAATAGCCCCAGCAGAAAGAGTGTTTAGGTCACCTACTCTCCCTTTATTCTGTAGCTTTTGAACTCATGCTTTGGCTTGCGATAACGTTTGCTCATGGGGATATTAGCCGATGCTGTCGATTGCTGCCTAGGATAGCTGATTTTCCTCTGATCAGGCACTGCAGTACTGGTAGAGTTTGGCTTGTCCGTCAAGGGAAATTTGAACTTGAAATCTGTGAAGCCCATGTTGCCGGTAAGAGATTCTCGAGACGCTCGTGGTCGAGTGATGTAGAGTAGGCTCTACTCTGTAGCGTCGCACTCCAATCAGAAAGATAGTGAATGCGCTGGTGTGCTCTTATTTGCGAATCGCTGCGTGCTGTCGGTCGGCGATCTGCTGCAGGGAGATGAGATGGTTGAGGAACTCGGCACTGGAGAGGGGGGGTGTCTATCTCTAATGCCCATCAACCCTGATAGCTGCATCGGAGGCGCCGTCTAAGAACATTGATGGCAGTTTCTGTAAAGGGTAGTTTGGTAAGTCCCCACCGCAAGCCACACGAATGCGCTTGCACGTTCTGCAAGCCATCGGCGCTCACGATCGTCTGGATCAACGCAGGGGCAGCACAACAAGCTTGGCGAATACGATACCAGGGGACTGGTTCGAGGATCTAGACGGACTGTTGTTGGCTGGGCCGTCTCGGCTCGATCAGTGATTTGGGCGGGTGGAGTTAGAGTGTGGCGGCGGCTAGCTGGGGTGACGAAGGAGCCGCGACTTAGCGTCCGGAAGATCGTATCAAGGTCTATCGTTGAACGTTCAAGACACTTCAGCCGCACCGTCCAATATATTTTCCATTCGACTGTACAACGGGAACTTAGCGGATCATCTCTTCACATGTTTGATCGAGGATCGAGTACACAAAGTGCACTTGATACGCAACTCAATACTGGCATCCCCAATGGCACGACTAATACGCTATGGCAGTCTAGCTGTCAGAGAGCCTTTTGTATTGAAAAGAACCCCTTTCGATTTGGGAGTTGTACTCCTAGGAACCGCTAATGATGAAGCTAGGACAATCTCTAGCTTGCCTTGATGCCAGACTTCATACATTGTTGTGCAAGCGATACCGTGCAACGGCCACATGTAATTCACTTCCTCGCATACAGAAACATGAACGTGAGTAGGTCTACGCGACGAAACTGCCAGACAATCAGCCCTTCCAACACCGAAAAGACGGGGTACGACTCGACCCTTCCAGGGCGCTAGTAGAGACGGACTGTCGCACCTCGGCCAGCCTAGTGACCGAACCACACAATAGTCACCGTGTCGCTTGTCAAGAACACTCACAATAAAGTTTCGCGGAGAGACCCTTACCCCAAACCTGTCATGAGCGGCATGGTCTAGCAGTGCGGAAGCAGTGCCCCATCGAACACAGCCAGCCACCAACCTTCGGTCTCAATGGGTTGCAGCCTGATACTGTACCACTGACTTCGTCAAGGCCAGGGTGGATTACAACCAAGTTGCTGCAGGAGGTGCGTTCAAGATCGGCAACACGCCTCGCTAGATTGAACGATGTTGTGTGGGAGCAATCTGATTCCAGACAGGAGATCTTTGCTCAACGCTATCGTTTGGTTCGATGCCTTGCTCAATAAAGTGCTACCAAGGGCACGTGTAGTCTCACTGAAAATAGCTGAATTCATGTCACCATGACCTGGTAGAAACTCGCGATATCACTCTGCTGCTGATCAAAGTTGCCTTGCTGTTGTCTGTCTATGCGCAATTAAGCTTGAACGCCTTCGTAAAGTCTGGAGCTAGTCTCCCCGTGAGAGATGCACAAGTCAGTCTAAGTTCGACTATGGAGTTCAGCCATAGACTAGATGCAGGTACCCGAGCACGTCGCACTATGATTGCATTAGCATTTCATCTCCACAGACGACACTCTAGACATGCAAAAGGGTAAGTGAGAACTTCTGAATAGTGCAGCCCCACCAGATAGGTAACCGAAACTTTCCAACGGTTTGTACGGGCTACACCGATGGTATCGATACGTGCCCCTTACCAACCTAGCGCTATGTGATACTGGTGGCTCATGGGCAGGACCCATAGCGTTGGGCGGTTCGCCCAAAGAAGCCCTGCCAGGCGATACGAGGTCACTATCGGCCGCCTTGGATGCATCGGACAAGCCGATTTCACCATGGTCGAGATTCCAGTTGATGGGTGCATGCCGGCCCCGTAGAAGCTTTGGTGGCTTGAGTTTCGGTCGATGAAATCAGCCAAGCTGGCGCTGTGGATTCCACAGCGTTGATAATATCTCGTCAATCTGCCAGTTTATGACTCTTTCTCTCTTTCAACTCTCACTGTCGCTCACTTCAAGACGCTTTTTGTTAATTCCGCAGGGCTTTGTGCCCATTACACTCGTTTCTACTAGTGCCCAGTCCATCCTTGGTTCCCAGATTACACACATTCTTTCAACACTTATTCTTTATTCGATAATATCATATTTCAACTCATTTCACGATGTCCCACACGGGTTTCAGTGAAGGGAGTAATCCTCCCCCTCCAGTACCACCTACCCCTATCTATCCTGGATACACTTCTTCGCCTCGCTCGATCTACTCTCAAGCATCCGATAGCCCGGCATTTTCTGAATATCGCGATGGCGCAAGTGTTTCTGGTGGCAGTAGCCGCCCTATGACGATGAAGGTCGATGAGGATACAAGATACCGTGCAGTAAGTGACCACCGTTTCCGCAACAATGGATGCTCCATTCAAGACATTCGTGAAGCTGGGGCTCCGAGCTGATGCTTATTCAGATCATCAAACATCTCCATGCTAAGTCATGCTCCATGCGATGGATGGATGGCTCCCCTCAACCTTACGCATGTGCTGGCGTCCTCATCCGAAAACAACATGGCGATTTTGTGACCGAGCCTCCGGAGCTCGGCGCAGATCTCCTCTCCGCCGTGAAGAAGGTCAATCCCGGTGTTGCCTTAACGATGTCCACAGATGGTACAGAAGCTGTATTCGATGCGTTGGAAGAACACGAAACTCAGCTGATGTTCAGCAACGGCTCGCAGATCCAGATATATGACTCCATGGCAGAGATTGCAGTGTCACCCTCCATCAAGAAGTTCCAGTATGCGGCACTTGTACGTCAAGAAAGAGTTCTGCTGGTGTGGCATGACGATCTCAGTGCTATTCTGTCGCAAGCCATGGAAGTCGAGTCCAGGATCCTTGGTCTTGTCTGGGGATCCACGAAGAGTCCTTTTGGCGGATTCGATAGTGCCTTACAATCCTACGCACCTTCGGCATACGCAGGCTCTACCGTGAATTTGCCAATGGACAAGGAGAAGGACGCCGAGATTTACGTCGAGGAAATGGATGGAGATATGGATATGGAAAACTTCGGTCCTAAGGAATCCCTCGCTCGCCCCCTCATCTTCACCAGTTCAATCTTCGTCGGCCTCGGTGTGACCCTGATCACGGTCCTGGTTGTTGGCTTCGGCAATCGCGCCCTTGTGATGCAAACGATGACAGACAAGTTCTGGCCCCGTCTGGCTCTCGTTCTATCGGAACCCTTTTTCCTTTGTCTGGGACTGTTCTTCGTCATTGTCATCTTCAACAACATCTTCCAAACTTTCGGACCCATCACCTCCATCAAGACCAACAGTCGTTTCTACTCTGCGATCAAGCCAAACTTGGCTCAAGCCCGTGCTCTTGGATTCACCCCACCTCCAATCACTATCCAGATGCCTATCTACACCGAGTCACTCGAAGGTGTCGTAAAACCAACGGTGGCCTCTTTGCAAGCTGCTATCTCTCATTACGAGTCTCGTGGTGGAACAGCCCGAATCTTTATGAACGATGACGGCATGGCTATCCGCTCTGAGGAGGACAACGAGCTTTTCAAGGAGTTCTATGTCAACAACAACATCGGCTGGGTCTCCCGCCCCAAGCACAACCACGAAGGCTTCATCCGTCGTGGTAAGTTCAAGAAAGCTTCGAACATGAACTTCGCTCTCAACATCTCCAACCGTGTTGAGGATATCTTACAGATGTCTGTCGATAGGCTCTCTGAGAAGGGCGATATGGAGATTACAGAAGATCAGGAGCTGGAGCTGTACAATGATGCCTTGCAGCAGGTCCTCGATGCTGACCCACGTGCCAAAGCCGGTGGCAACATCCGTATGGGAGAGCTCATCTTGATCGTCGATTCTGATACCATTGTCCCAGAAGACTGCCTGATGTATGGTGCAGCTGAGATGTTTCTCTCTCCTGAGGTCGCTATTATTCAGCACAGCACCGGCGTTATGCAGGTATCCTGGGATTTCTTCGAGAACGGCATCACATACTTCACCAACCTTGTTTACACTGCCATTCGTTTCGCTGTCGGTAGCGGCGAGACAGCACCCTTCGTCGGCCACAACGCCTTCCTTCGCTGGCAGGCTGTGCAGTCTGTCGGCAACCCACCAGAGGACGATGGTTACATTTGCTTCTGGTCTGAAAGTCACGTCTCAGAGGACTTCGATATTGCGCTTCGCCTCCAGATCAAGGGTAACATTATCCGCCTTGCCAGTTATCATGGTGGCGGTTTCAAAGAGGGTGTTTCCCTGTCTATCTTCGACGAGCTTGATCGTTGGGAGAAGTACGCTTACGGATGTAATGAGCTGGTTTTCAATCCCATGCGAACTTGGCTGTGGAAGGGGCCTTTCACAAAGCTCTTCCGCACTTTCCTCGGAGCTGATCTTCAGCTCTCGTCCAAGTTAACTATCATCGGTTATGTCTCATCTTACTACGCTCTCGCATCTGCCGTCCCTCTTGGCGCTCTCAACTACTTCCTGGTCGGTTGGTTCAACGGTGAGCTCGACAAGTTCTACGTCGAGTCCTGGCAAGGTCAGTGCAGCGCACACATCATTCCCTGAGAATAGTGCTAATATTATCTAGTTTTCGTCGCCCTTCTCGTCGTCTTCAACCTTATGTCCAACATCTGTCTTGCTGTCATGCGCTATCGTCTCGGAGAGGCAACACTACTTGGCTCCATGTTCGAGAACTTCAAGTGGATGCCTTTCTTCATGGTTTTCTTCGGTGGCGTTTCAATGCACATCCTACTCGCCATTTGCGCGCACATGTTCAGCATCGACATGAACTGGGGTGCCACCGCCAAGGAAAAGGATGACTCCAACTTCTTTGCAGAGATTCCGAAAATCTTCAGACGATTCAAGTGGATGTACGGTCTGATGTTCCTGATGACTGGCGCCATGATCTACCTCGGCTGTTTCGCTCCGCATGGGTGGGATATTAAGGGAGTCACCAGTATCGTACCTATGGCTGTCACCGTGGGCATGCACATGCTCTTTCCTATCGTGCTTAACCCATCGCTGATGGTCTTCAACTACTAAGCACCTTTGGCAATCATACGAACCTGTTGGATTTGGAAGAGTAGCGAGAGGACGGAGTGGCGGAGGAAAGTGCGTCCTCATGAAAATCACGATCTGGCGTAGCGGGCTTTTTTTCAATAGATTTCGATGGCATAGACCAGTTAATACTTTTACCGCATCTCATTCGTAACAACATCGACCTCGTGAGTAATTTGCGATGAGTAGGCGAGAAACGCGCAAATGACGCGCTAAGAAAACCAGCCACCTCACCCCCCAGATAGGCAACTATGAATGCTAGCTGAACACAATTCTTTGCGATTACTGGCATGAACATAACCTGATACTAAACATAGTCAGTGATGACATTTCGTTGGGCTATTGAGGAGGCCGTATGGCCATGCGAACGTCCAGAGCGTCTTCATGACGTCAAAGTAAAGTCTGACCAACTCGAAGGCCTTGAGTTGGTGCAGTTTCTTGTATGAGATTCCAGATCATGCAGATGTAACTGTCGTCCTTTCGAAGCCATAACGCACCCCATGATACATGATTTCGTCCAGCTAACGTGCGCCACAACCCCGCTCCTGGACCCGGAGTTGTACTTAAAGCACATCGATCATCCTTCCAAGACGTCACATCACTAGAAGGAAAAGTTAACCCGATGTCTACTCCTGCGTTATCCATCCGAGGGACTACTGCCAGTGTCAACTATCCGAAAGATTTTGTAAATTCGACCTCTGCTTCCTCCTTTCCATACGCAGCTTACCTAAACGCAGGCACTCTGGGATATCATATCGAACCTTTGGCATCCCGAGTCAAATCCTGATGGTTATGTGTCCCTTGGCGTGGCTGAGAGTGCACTTATGCACGACAAATTGCGTGACTTTTTAAACGCGAAAAAACTGGTGGACCATCAGGCTGCTGGTTTCACTTACGGAGATGGCCCGTATGGATCCAAGAACGTGCGTACTGCTATAGCCAAGTTCATGAACCATCATTTCAAACCATGTCTGGAGGTACAGCCAAACCAAATACTAGTCACGAATGGAGTGTCTTCAGCAATCGAGCATTGTGCCTGGGGGCTTGCGAATCCTGGCGAGGGCATCTTACTTGGGCGACCTTACTATCGCGCCTTCCTACCAGACATCAACATGAGAACCGGTGTCAACGTTGTACCTGTAGCATTCGACGCTGTGGATCCTTGTGGCGATGATTGCGTGCAGGCCTACGAAGCGGCCTTGCTCCAGTCTCGAGAACAGGGTATCTCAGTGCGTGCCCTGATGCTCTGCCATCCACATAACCCCTTAGGACGATGCTACTCTAGAGAAACTCTAATAGCTCTTTTGTGTCTATGCCAGAAGCACAAGATTCACCTTATCAGCGACGAAATCTATGCGCTGAGTGTTTGGGAGAACACTGTTGATAAGGCTGGACCGCCGTCAATACCCTTTGAGTCAGTCCTCTCTATCGACTTGACCGATGTCATCGATCCATCTCTTGTCCACGTCATTTGGGGAATGTCAAAAGACTTCGGCGCGAATGGTATACGAGTGGGCGCCGTCATCTCCCCTTCGAATCCAGCGTTCATCCAATCTTGCCGAGCATGCAGCATCTACTCCTCGCCATCTTCACTAGCAGAGCGTGCTGTAACTGAGATTCTGAGCGATTCTGTGTTCACCGAACACTACATAAAAACGAACAAGGAGCGCCTCTCCAACGCATACGCACATGCAGTCGGTGAGTTGAAAAAGCATGGCATTGAGCATATGCCTGGAGCGAACGCAGCGTTCTTTGTCTGGATCGACCTTGGTAAGATGTACCGGGAGAATAGGTCGGCTTCCTCAGGTGGAGCTGAGCAGGACCATGGTGCGGGGATCACGCAGAAGGTGCGTCAGGAATTGATCGACAAAAAAGTGTATTTGGTAGACGGCGATGCAGCAGGCGCTGAAACGGCAGGCTGGTTTCGTCTGGTGTTCACACAACCACCACATCTTGTATCGGAGGCTGTTCAGCGAATTGCCATAGCTTTGAGGGCATGATGGATAAGTTCAGAGCGAAAGATCCCTCTGCTACGCTGACTCTGCTGAGTGCACAAGGATGCAGAGGAAGAAGGTGATAGAGTGCACTTTTGTAGCGTAAAACATCAACAAGGAGCATTGCAATAGGTACAATGAGATCACCGCAAGTTATGACTGAGCAAGTATATAAAGCAGGTGTGCAAACAGGAGTGCACAATTTTACAGTGGAGCATTGCACTGACCCCGCCGGTAGAAACCAGGTCAGCACTAGTCCATGCGTTATCTTTCTTTCCCCCACCCTCAAGAGCGAAAACCCGAGCCTAAGCAAGCTGGAGGCTTGGAGGCTGGTGTTGTTCAATAAGTGATTTTCTGGGTTTTCAGATCTCAATCTCGGTTATATTTTAACTATGTCGAAGAATGATTATCTAATCAACAAGCGCAATCTTCGGTTTGCATTCCTCCGCTTGGTGTAGTTGGTTTATCACGTTCGACTGTAATAGCTTCATTGTTATCGAAAGGTCCCTAGTTCGATTCTGGGAGCGGAGAAGACCATTGATTCTTTTTTGCATCCCGAGTACCCTGTGAACAGGGGGTTGAGGATAATCTTGTGATTTTTTGCCGAGCTGTGTGGACAGCATCACATTTTTAGGGTGAGAGGTTACTGATACATTGAGTTTTCCATTCATGAGAACATCATGAACGTATAGGCACATTCAGTTGTTCCTTTGTGCAGCCATGTGATCCCAGTCATTTGGTATGCTGTACAACTTTCAACATGCCGAGGTTGTATCCTCCACAGCACGTAGTGAGCTTTGACTCCCCCGAGTCTCTTCTTCGTTCACACCGCCTGTCAGAGTGCATCTGGTTCAAGGCACAGTACGGCCTCATTGTGGTAGGCTAGGCACCTCGTCAGGCCTAGCTTTGCGGGGGACTTGCTCTAGCTACCAAGTTACAATGTTCTCGATTGAAGGCTGATGTCAACACCAGAGCATTGCGGTAGCTGTAGCGGTTTCTCGGACTTCGAATCCAACGACTTTTCTTATTTGACAGCAACTGTCTTCTAGCAAGACCCTTGGATAGTGACAAAGGTTCTTAGTGTTGAAATTATCGATGATGAAGTACCACCCTGCCTGCTGCAGCTACACCGCAATAGCTCCTTCACCCACGCCCCCGCAGTAAAAAATGAGACGATTGTGAGATTTATCAGCACCCCACCCCAACCTCTCGAGATCATACATTCATACCCCATTTCCAACCTCAATTCTTATCCAACCCTCGTGGATAATGCCTCAAAATCATCGCGAGACTACACCGGATCGACCAGTCAAAAAACATTGGGACACTATCACCCGTACTCGATTCTATGATGCCTTTGATCGACGTAACGATCGCGGCTGGGTGAGCTGCGACGCCTTCTTCAAAGAACACGGTATCTCTCGTGCCCAAGCCTACCGATTGCTTGCAGACAGGCACGAATATGGGGACTTGGCTTGCAGGCGCAGTGATTTCAGACACTACAAATCAGCGCAGAGAGGATCTCAAGGCTCTGGGAGACCTCGCAGAAACCCCCGACCTACCACGGTCGCCGCCAAACGTCACGTCACGAAACCCTCTCGGCACGATCCGGATCACTTCCTGAATAAAGTAGCACTTGCGCAGCGCGCGCCTTCATCCGTGTCCCCCTCACCACGACAAGTCTTGGATTCTCCGTACAAGCGCAGCCAACGCGGCGCAAACAAATGCAAAGACGCAGCAACGCCGCTAGACACCCCGGAATAACCAGGTGATCTTGCCCGTGATGGGGAGTGCGGAGCCCCGCATCTTGAATCTGCCCTTGTTCAGGCTGGCTGTGCCTGGCGGCTCGGGTGAACAGGCCCCGGGATGGCTTGGCTGTGGTCAACAGCCTGTAAACATCCTGGTATGTTGCATACATTATATAATGATGTAGCCGGGTTACGAAGAAAATCATTACCTCGCTTTGGAGCTTCTGTGAGCTACCATGGGTTTCGCTTCGACGTCTTGCCAGCTGTTGCTGGCTGCTGCGTCTGTTTCTGCAAAGTGGATTGTCCCTGGCGCTCGATGGAGGGCTACTGATGGTACTCTCATCAATGCTCATGCTGGTGGTGTCACCGTTGACCAAGAGACGGGCAAGTTCTTCTGGTTTGGAGAGTATAAGATCGAGGGGCAGGTTGAGGGTGGTGGTGTGAGTGTATACAGCTCAGACGATTTGGCGACATGGACTCCAGAGGGCATGGCTTTGAGTAAGTTCTTCTAAAGTAATGGCTGTTGCAGCTGGCTGACATCTCTTGAAGCTCCAATTGAAGGCCACCCATACATCTCAACCGAGCACATTATTCAGAGGCCGAAGGTGACTTTCTCCGAGCAGACTGGAAAATACCACATGTTCTGGCACGCCGACAACTCTACCTACGGCTGGTTGCTTCAAGGTTTTGCTCAGTCAGATAATATCACTGGGCCTTACTCTTTCGTTGATGCAACACTACCCCTTGGCAACTGGTCTCAAGACTACGGTCTTTTCGTCGACCGCAAAGATGGACGAGCTTACGCGCTCTACTCCAACGGTGACCGCCGCGAGGGACGCGACGTGTACCTCACATCCTACAACGACAACATCACTGCTCTTGACAAAGTCGTTCACCGCTTCGACAAGTACGATCTTGAGGCGCCCACCATCATTCAGACGGACAAGAGCTACTTCGCACTGATGAGCCACAAGACCGGATACAGACCCAATAACGTCGTCGCATTCCGTGCCGATTCTCTTGCAGGACCCTGGTCACAGCCCTTCATTGTCTCGCCCCTCAACACACGCACCTTCAATTCGCAATCTGGATTCTCGCTGCGCATCAACGGTACAAAGAAGACAACATATCTCTACCTCGGTGATCAATGGGACTCCATCAGTCTCTGGGAGTCGCGATACATCTGGCTCCCCATCGAAATCGACGAGGCGAAGAAGTCACTCGAGGTGAAGTGGCACGACGTGTACGACCTCAACATCAAGACAGGTGAAGTCAAGGCCATCAAGGGCAAGACCTACTACGGCAAAGACGCCACCGTGACCGGCGATGCCTTCAAGCAAGAAGCCGCATTCGGCAGCCACGAGATAATCCTCACCGGCATCGTCGGCAATGACAGCAAAGTCACCTTCTCGGGCATTGAAGGCCAGGGCAAGCCCCAATGGGTCTCGTTCTACTACCAGAACACGGATGACATGGGTTTCGGTGACCAGCCAGGCGGCTCACCAGATCGCATTGGTGGTACGTGGCAGCTGAGGCGTATTGCCAGTGTGATTGTGAATGGCAAGACGGAGCAGGTCGAGAGCCTGTACCAGAGGGATACACACAAGGGCATTATCTTGAGCACGCCGCTGCAGCTGCACCTTGATAAGGGGAGGAACAACACGATTGAGATTGGTGGGCTGTTCAACAACCAGACCTATAAGGGTGCTGATATTGATCGTATTGTTGTTTATCCTCCGGAAGAGTAGTGTAGTGCAGAGTCCTTATGGCTCAATAATGATCATCTTTTACGACAAGAACATCTCCATAGAGTGTGTGCAGCCTAATTATTGAAGTGCTGGTTTTTAAGGTCTTACAGAACCGCGCTACTAACTGTGAAGTAGGCTAGACATCGTAGTCGAGAGCTGTACGGCGGTAGGCTGTCTCTACGGAGCTCTCGACTGCAGTCACTGTTCGTTCATAAAACCTACAGCAGTGGCGGCACTCTACCTGGCAGCAACCGACCAACGACGTGGTCGTTGAGTCTGATCATTTTCCAGCATTTCGTCACAACGCTGAACTAGAGATAAATCGCAATCAAGATAAGCGTAAGGTCACTGTGGCACAAATCAGCAACTACGGCAGAGCTGTGCGCTGCATTGTCGTTGGCTTGAGTTCTTGTGGTTCGCGAATATTGAGGGTGTGGTGAGGCCGGTTGCGTTGCCGTGGGTGCTTTCATCGAATTCAGGGTCTGCAGTCGTGCGCGATAATATTTTCCTACAATATTGAACAAGATCAGGAACATGCGTCAACCACCGTTGCACGCTTATGATGACGAATTCGATATATCGACACAATCGCTGCGCGGGTGCAACTTCTGGGCGCGATGAGGTATGATGGTGTTGTGTTGCCCTGGGTCCGGTCGGCTTCTTCATTGCTTGGTGGTTCGTGCGCCTCCCCTTTCCGGCACCATGGAGTGAAGCAAGAGCAACTGCGACCCTCACCATGGAGTGGTTCGGGCATTTCGAAACGCAGCACAGATTACATCTCCTAAAAATGGCGTCGGCCCCGTTTCGAACGCAGTGTTTCCTTCGGAGCAGCCTCTCAGGGACCGAAGCCGGTGGCCGCTAGGCGGGGAGCCGAAGCTCTGGTGTTGCAGATGTCGGAGCATCTGAATCGTGCGTGTTGTTGATATATAGTAGTTGAAGGACGTAGGTAGCATAGCATATCAAACTCGAATCCATTGAATCATCTACGTTGAACCGTTTACATCAAATCACCTACATTAAACCATCACTCGATCAACGCACAACAAGCAGAACATGTCACAGCAAAAGATGAAGCCTACCTTTGACGACGTCATGGGTTGCCAGACTGCATGTTACGAGTGGGCAGACAGCTACGACAGCAAGGTACGTTGGTCCTCGAGTTCGCCCTCTACAATGCTGACCAGAAACAGGACTGGGACCGTCTGCGCAAGTGCATCGCCCCAACACTGAGGATCGACTACCGCTCTTTCTTGGACAAGATCTGGGAGTCGATGCCTGCAGAGGAGTTTGTCACAATGGCGTCTGATCCCGCCGTTCTCGGCAACCCCCTCCTCAAGACACAGCACTTCATCGGCGGCACACGGTGGGAGAAGACAGGCGAGGACGAGATCACCGGGTACCACCAGCTGCGTGTGCCTCACCAGCGGTACACAGACGAGACCCGGTCAACAGTTGCGGTCAAGGGTCACGCCCACAGCGCAAACACACACTGGTACAAGAGGGTCGACGGCGAGTGGAAGTTTGCGGGTCTGAGCCCAGATATCAGGTGGTTCGAGTACGACTTCGACAAGGTCTTTGCGGAGGGAAGGGACTCGTTTGGTGAAGAGGAGGAGGCCAAGCTGGCAAAAGCAGCCAACGGAATCCCCGCAGAGAACATCTCAGGGAGCAAGCTCAACTAAGGTGGAGTGGAGTGGAGTGGAGTGGAGTGGAGTGGTTATTGAACGAAGTCCCAGTTGTTTGGTTAGCGCTATGTGAGGGAGATATTTTTGCGACGAGGATACCACGAAATGACATGTTTTGTCCACTGCAAGCGCTGTTGCTGACCTGGTTCCGGACGTGGTGTGGTGGCACATGACCATCACTATCGAACATTGAACAATGCTATGCATGCCTTTGCCATGGGAGTTTGTGCTGTTTGCATGCCTTACCTGGTGCTGCTGTGCCCTTGCCTAGCGGATCTGAGTGGCGGACGATGCAGCTTGAGGGAATCCACGGACGCAATGCACCTAACGGTTCGCCGTTTGTCCTAGCTGCAGAGCCAGTGGCAGTCGGTGCGAGTGGATGGAGACGAGGGCAGGCGACGCGGGCGCGTGATTCGACGAGCAGCAGCGCAGAGTCTGCAGCCAGTGCACGCTGAAGAGGAGACCTTGGAGCCGTGAAGCCCCTCGCAGGCGGGCGTTGCTGGGGACCAGTGAAACGAGGGCAGAGCAAAGGGCGCCCTCGCAGCGGCGTAGGAGGCACAAAGGTTCAAGGCACTGCAGCTCGCAGCTCGCGGCTCGCAGCTCGCAGCATGCAAGTCATTCACCGCGGGCGCCGGGGTGGGCGTCCTCTATTAATAATGGGCGGAGGAGTGGCCCTGCTGCCCTGGCTGCCCTGGATCGTGCAGCAGCGGTGCTGTGGGCAGCGTGGTGAGCCAATCTGCAGTGCTGCAGCAGGGCGGCGTGGCAGCCTTGTCGCGACTCTGTGCAGGCGAGGTGTGACGAACCACTAGGGAGAGAGGGGAATCGACGTGTTCGAAGATCGCCCAAAGCTTGACTTCAGCCCCTCCAGGCAAGTGCGCCATGATCCCCCAGGTTGTTCGGCTCGCAGGCGCAGGCTTGCACTTGGGTCTTGGGTGCCAGAGCTTTTCGCTACCGACTGCCCGCCGCCACACACCATTGGGCAGAGGCCCAAGAGATCGATTTGGGCGGATTGGTCCGGCACGCTGGAGCTCTCTTGAAAGGGCCGTTCTTCACATCATCTGCACTCGCTCTCCCTCCTCTACCCCACCCACTCCCTCTTCGCATCTTCGCCCAGGCAATCGTCCTTGTTCGTTGCTCCTCTGTGTTCCTTTGCGTTGACGGTGTTCTCTGCTCGCGGGAGTTTCTTTGGCCATTACAGGTAAGCATGCATCCACTTGCGCCGCTCCCCTCGTCCCCTCTCATATTTTTCACTGTGCCTTGGCGGCGCCCGCTGCGTGCGGCCGGGTGCGTGGTGGTGGTGCATGCTCCCAGGGTGACGCACTTTTTCGGCGCAGACTGCGCTCAGCAATTGCCATCCATTGCGATGCATGCATCGCTCGCTGAGCGGTGCTGAGCCTTCTGACGTCGTCTATCTGCACGGACGCACTCGTCGTGGGCTTGGGCTTGGGCTTTTGCATTTGCATCTGCATCTGCTTCTGCTTCTGCATCTGCGTCTGCTTTTGCTTCTGCGTCTGCTTCACCTACTCGTTCTGGTGTCGCCGACGACAACGCATTTCCTGTTGCTTCTACCGCTGCTCTTGGCCTGCCCGCCTCGTGCTACGCTGTGCATGTGACCGCTCACAGTCAGGCCGACCTTACTGACTGCCTCGATAGATCTCAATAGAGCTTCTACCTCACGGCCACTCTTTCACCTCCCGTCTACGTCAATCCTTTTTTTGGATCGCTAGTCGGAGTCCTGTCCGTCGACACCTTTCCTGTCACCTCGTCTTTGCAGTCCTAGTGTCTGTAATCTCCTGTGTGTGCTACGCGTCCCATTGCTACACGCCGCCTACGGTGATAGAAAGCACGACCAGTCCCTAGTGGTAAGTGCCGCCTAGAGCATTTTCAGCGCCCCCTCACTTGCGCCTTGGCCGACTCCAATTTCTTCGCCAATCTGCAAACACTGACGACCGTTTTCACAGACCATACAAACGACCCCGGTCGCCTATCATACTTAAAGCGCAATACTCTTAGTCGACGCCGCATCCAATATCCGATCACTACTTTCTGATCTACCGTAACAATGAGTTTCCAGCAACAGTACGAACAGTACCAGGGCCAGCAGCCCGGCGAGCAGCCCAACCCTTCTGTCTCGCAGACCGACCTTGGCCAGCCCATGGACCAGTCCGGCGGCTTCCCTCCTCAGGGCAACATGGGTCCTCCAGGCAGCGCTGGCCCCGACGGCAACGGCCAGGGCGCCGGCAAGACCACCCTCTGGTGAGTTGCCCACTGCACCGCAGAGGCTTGTAGCAGGCCAATTGAGTGCACACGGGAGCTGACAAGATGCAGGATGGGTGAACTCGAGCCTTGGATCGACGAGAACTTCGTGCGCAGCATCTGGTACAACATGGGCGAGACTGTCAATGTCAAGATGATCCGCGACAAATTCTCTGGGTAAGCGGACGAATCAGGAGCTGTGTTGCCACGCAGACTAATTTGTGCAGCAGTAACGCTGGATACTGCTTTGTTGATTTCGCCAGCGCCGATGCTGCTGCAAAGGCTCTTGGTCTCAACGGCCAGCTTATTCCCAACTCCAACCGCCCCTTCAAGCTCAACTGGGCCTCTGGTGGTGGTCTCGCTGATCGCAGGTAAGGAGCGTGATGCACTGGCACAGGCCCGAGAAAGCTAACATCGTCACAGCCGCGATGAGCGTGGTCCCGAGTTCTCCATTTTCGTTGGCGACCTTGGTCCTGAGGTCACAGAGTTCGTCCTCGTTCAGCTCTTCCAGAACAAGTACACCTCTACCAAGTCTGCTAAAATCATGTCCGACCCCATCAGCGGCATGTCGCGCGGTTACGGATTCGTGCGTTTCGCAAACGAGGAGGACCAGCAGAAGGCCCTTACCGAGATGCAAGGCGTCTACTGCGGCAACCGCCCCATGCGCATCAGCACTGCCACTCCTAAAAACAAGAGCGGCGGACCTGGTGGTCCCGGTGGCATGAACATGCAGCAGGGTGGCGGCGGCCCTGGCATGGGTATGTACTCTATGGGTGCGCCTCCCATGGGCTACTACGGCGCTCCTCAGCCCATGAACCAATTCACGGACCCCAACAACACCACCGTGTTCGTTGGTGGTCTGTCCGGCTACGTTACCGAAGACGAGCTCCGTTCGTTCTTCCAGGGCTTCGGCGAGATTACCTACGTCAAGATTCCCCCAGGCAAGGGATGCGGTTTCGTCCAGTTCGTGCAGCGTCACGCCGCCGAGATGGCCATCAACCAGATGCAAGGCTACCCCATCGGCAACTCGCGCGTCCGCCTTAGCTGGGGACGTTCGCAGAACAACTCCGGTCCGGCTGGCACTCCTTACCGCCCAGCTCCTCCTCCACCTGTCTTTGGCCCCGGTATGGGCATGCCTCCCCAGCACCCCGGATACGGTGGTGGTTTCGCTCCCATGAAGGTAAGCAGCTCTGCGCCCCGTTACCATGACTACAAGCAATGCTAACAAATGGACACAGTAAGCGCATTCTTTCTCTCTCTATTGCTTGCACGGCGCTTCTTCCATGGTTCACTCCGTTGGCTTTACTGCAATGACCCCTTTCATGACTCGTCACACGACCTTCGAGCGATTTGGTTCCTTTCTATACCTGGGTGGTTCTACAAAAGTTCTAAGTTCATTTGACGACACCGATTTTGCTTGAGGGCCTTAGAAGGGAGTCTTTGTATAACAGGTCATCTTTCTGCCCACGGATTTTCTTTCGGAGCTGGCTACTTCTCAAGGAGCATCTGGGATGCGGCTAGTCATGCATAGGTCTGGTGCTGCTTTCTGTCAGATGCCTTTCCTTCGCGAATGTGCGCTATCACGATTCAGATTGGCTATCATCCCAATCATACGGTTCTTTTGATGCGTTCTTTGTTAGTCGTCGTGCTTCACTTGATTCGTCTGTTCCGTTACGTTGTGAGCTCAGTTTTGTGTCGCGTGCGAGTATTTCCTGCAGGCTTGGTGCGACTACTCAATTGTTAGTTCTTCCCGCTGACTCCTCAATTCTAGCCCCTACCAGCAGTTGCCGCAGCAGCAACAACAGTCCGCCAGCTACGGAGGACCCCCGGGTCTCCCCCAAGGACTTTCGCAGAACGGCGGCCCCGGTAGCCTCAACGGCCTCGGCCCTCTCTCCCCTCGCGGCCCTGCTAGTCCCCCCAACGGCGCCGCCGGAGGGTCCGATCAAGCCTTTTCGCAGCAACTGCAGTACCCATACTAGAAGCGTCTCGCCATTCAGCGTGCACTGGGCATAATCATGCGACATGATTTAGCGAGGAGTTACGGTCCATTCATTACCACGAAAACAATATCCTTTACGAGAATGCGAATATAGGCAACGATTGATTGGAACCGCTTGTGTTTTTGGGGATAGGCATAGGAACCTTTCAGTATGGCGTCTGGCGAAAAGTGTTGTATGATGTTACTGTTCGACCATCACAAAAGCTTTTGGCTAAGACCCAGTTGGAAAAGTTATAAGATTTATTGCAGATGGCCGTGGACAGCTGCGATCTCGCCTTCCCTTTGTTGATTTGATCGTGCTGCCGAGCAGTTGCTGGCAGATGTGTCTATTCGAGGGACTGATTGAAAAGGTTGTTAGACCTAGGTAGTAAATTCGTTGCCTCTCAGATCGCTTTTTCTCCTACGACTTGCTATGAACACATAAGCTATTGTCACGAAATCTGCAACAACACCCCACCTGATTACCCTCTTCTACTGACGGATAGCAGTCTCTGATGCATGCTCTGATGAGCATAAGACAACAAAGTGTGGTCGCTGTGTGCTACAAGGTCGAGCCAACAGGGAGCAGAAGGATAAACCTGTTCTCTCAAAACCTAGTGTTGGAGTACACAGTCGTTTGTCCGATCGTGCATTGGGGCTCAGAACTATGCCTTCCTCGTTAGTAGCATGCAGAACGCTCTGTCCTCTCGAAGCTTGCAGACCCAAAACAAGCACGTTCCTCTTCAGTCTTCAACACTCCCTCACCCAGCACGACTGCCAATTTTTGGGCTTTGCGCACACTCTGCAACGTTGGACAACTGCTGTTGCTCGCCTGTCATGCGCTACGACAATTGGGACATCATCCTCTTTCCAGAAGACTCCCATATCCCCATCCAGGAGTACAAGACTGCCTGCTTTCTTTCGCGAGATGAAGGTAATCCAACTCGTCTTCAACGGATAGTTACAATTCTTAGTGGAGATATCTCACACGGGCTGACTGACACTCACTGCACAGATGGCCGGGAGCTGCCAACGCTACGAACGTACATTGGATCGCTGAAGCCAGACAAACCGTTTCGCATTTCTGTACACCATTGGGGGCCACCCAGACCTTCGCCTCTTATGCAAGAGACTCAACGAAGGGATGGCAAAACGATAGTGTTCACGGTGCAGGTCAATATAGAGGGCGCTGATGTCTAGTGAGTTCACGCGGGCTTGATCGTGACATTGTGCATGTTCTGACGAGACAGCCATGGTATCTTCGAAGCCAACACTGCGTCACCACAAGAGATCGGTGTGTTACTTACTGTCATATATCTTAACGTACCTTGATTGATGGAAATAGCGTATGAACAGCACTCTCCTAAGTCGTCCAAACACAAGGAGCATCCTTCCAGCCAACCGAAGCAACCGTTACGATTTCCACGTAGCAATGAACTAGCCCTTCTACAGAGTTCGACATGGCAACCGCGCGGCACAGATAACAGAATCAAGATCATTTTATCAGAGCGGCTTGTCAGCAAAGAAACCGAACTCGACAGGGGAGTCGCCCTTGATATCGTTTGCTTCTCATTCCAACATGCCGCTAGAGGTGTGTACTTCGTCTAAGTTTGTGGACGGCCGAACTGATGCACAGAAGATCTACTAGAGCAAGCCGGAATTGCCTATCCGATTCTTGATCCATTACGCTCGCTCATAGCCGACCAAACCAGGGTCATGCCTCAGTACTTACCAAGAAGCTCGACAGGTCGTGAGTGTCGGCGAGATGTTCGCGTACAATCAGATCTTGCGCAAGACCACAACCTCCAACTTAACAGACCTGCAAATCCTGAGCCGCATCAACGACCTGTTACTCGAATTCCATCAGCGTCAAGTTTCCCGAACCCTCATCTCATGCGTAAAGGTGGAGCACATCCAGGTATCTGGTACGATCCGTACGGACCATTTGGCGACCCTGACGACGATATCAGCATGGCTACATGGCCATCACGCCAATTTAGTTCTAACATGTCAGGCACGGACTGCTTCTTTGACCCTTCGTTCCCTCCGTACATGGTGTCACCTTGGCAGCAGAAAGTTGCTATGGCAGATCAAAGGATTGGATCAACATCGAATAGCAACCGACGTCCAAAAGACAAAAGCGCTCGCCAGGTCACCATGGCTTTGCGTGACGATCAATCTGGGCAAATTCTCGAGGCTATTAGCCCACCAAGAGAACATTCAAGTTTCTCGCATGGTGCGCAGGACTTTTGCCCCACAGATACCCAATTCCATCGTCCACCCAAGATGGGCGCCCTTTCTGTTCCAGTTCAACCGTCCTCGGCGACTAGTGCTCGCAGAACTTCGTCTTCCCATCTCAACTCTGCTCCTCGTACTAGTTCGAAGCAGACGCCGTCTGACGAACCTATTCTCGGTCCTAATGGACCGCCTAACACTAAGCTACAGTCGGCATATCACCTTAATAGCAAGAGGGCAAACCATGACGGCCATCAGTCGAACAAATCCGCAACTTATTCCTTTGTAGATCATCTGCCAACACCCAGCCCTTTTTTCTACGAAACACATCGTTGGGATTCTGATGTTTCCATGAGAGACAACTCCTCAAACCTCTCAGAGATCACTAGGTTCGAACGAAACTCGGCGGCACTGGAAAACAAAACTGATTCAGCACATGTACCTTTGGCCGCAGAGAACGTAAAAAGTCGAAAGGAAGGTCTAGCAGCAGATACCGGTACCCTCCCTGACATCGAGGTTCGCCACGATCAAAGTTTACTTCCGAACTCGATCGCCAATCTAACGACGAAGGTGAATGCGATTGGGGACGACTCAGACAGAACACCACGCAACAAACCGAATGAAAATTTCTCCGGAATGTTCGCTTCTGTCGAAGTAATAGACGTTGATGCAGCCGACATGAGCCTGGACGTAACGACCGCTGACTTCGCCAAGCTGTCACCTTTCAAGCCTAGCCACAAGTCTGGCATGTCGAGTATCAGCAGTACTGGACGTCTCGAGCGACAATTGTACAGTGCTTTGGGCGAAGAGCTGGGAAGCTTCGAGCAGCACATAGACACGGCTGGTTTAGGCCCTGAAACAGCACAGGCTCTCTCTGGTACCTCTGATCACGCGAACCTGGGAGGCGACGCCGTGCTCAGCTCCACCTCATGCGGATTCGGACAGGTCAAGAGGAAAAGGAAAGCCACTCTCGGTGGTGAAAGAGACAAGAGTCCCTCGAAGAAAAAGGAGAAAGCCCGGAAGGAACTGGTAGAGGATGACGACATACCTGCAGATATGCCGCGATTGAGGGGAGATTGATCGTCGGACCCAATTGTCTGTGATAGAGTTGTTTGTTCTAGGAAAGGGCATGTGCAACACATAATGCGTGTTGCTCCTGTGGGTCTGCAGCAGGACGAAAAACGTATTGGCTTAGTGAACACCCCTACTGAGGTAGATTATTGTCTTGTAACGTTATTCAATCAGTTTACTCTTTGAATCTCCCCCCTTCACTAACATCAGGGTATACGTCGAACCGTCTTTGTGTGTAAAGTGGGATGCCCTTCCGTGTCTCTTCAATCTTGCCGGCCTCTAGCTCTTGCACTACAACGCCCTCCTTCTCGTCCAGTTGCTGTAACACATGTGCGTTAGGATCGACCACCATACTGTGCCCCCATGCATTGTAATCTGCCTTCATATCCCGTGCTGGACTACATAGACCAACAAACACCTGGTTGTCCGTCGCTCTGGCTCTGGCCAACAGCTCCCAATGCAACGCTCCTGTTGTCAGGTTGAAAGCACCGGGGTACAACAACAGAAATGCGCCCTTCCTAGCCGCAATGGTTGCCAGCTCTGGGAAACGGATGTCGTAGCAAATCGCGATGGCAATCTTGCCGTACTCTGGCAGATCTACGATGGTGATCTTGTTCCCGGGGGACAAGACTTCAGACTCGACAAACTTGATCTTGCCGGGGATGTCAATATCGAAGAGATGGACCTTGCGATGTGTAGCAATCAGATCACCCGAAGGCGAAAACGTAAGACTTGTATTATATAGCTTCTTCGCATCTGTATCCGAGCGCTCGGGAATACTGCCGCCAACCAGGTAGACATTTGCCTCTTTCGCAAGCTTGGACAGCTCGTGGTATGTTGGCGACTGCGAGGCGCTTGGGGGCGAAGGGAGCAGTGTTTCGGCGTATTTGTCAAAGTACTTTGTGCCGTAGGGCGAGTTGAAGCATTCAGGCAGGACGACGAGGTTTGCGCCTTGTTTTGCGGCTTCGAGAACTTTGGTGCGCGCGTTGGTCAGGTTGGCGGTTTTGTCGGCGCCAGAGGCGAGCTGGACGAGCGCGAGTTTGAGCGACTTTTTGAGGAGTTGCGACATTGTGGGGTAGGAGTTGTCTGGTTGAGTGGTATGAGTGAGAGGGAGAGAGGAGGTGGAGAGAGCGGATAGATGCGGTGGGGAGCACCCTTATGGAGCTATGATGGAGTGTTGGAGTAGGTGGAGTAGCTGTTGGAGTACAGTGGGGTGAACTGGCCGGTGCGTGCTTGAGCCGATGTTGTCATTCGCGTAGACTTGCCTTGCGCTCGTCGCCGTTCAAATGCCGACGGAAATCATTCTTCAACTCCAGCTTGCAAGGCCCGTACAGACTGGGGTTGGTAATCAAATTGTCTCTGCGAGATATCGTCTCAGTCTGGTTGATTTACTATTGTTATGCTGCTTCTGGCATTAGCAAGAAGTATCACCTATTGAACAGATCCTATATTGTTGAAGAACAAGAATGTTAATGCCACATAAGAAGAACATCTTACTCCAAGCTGTACCTATTGCTTTGCTGATTGAACCGTACATTGACGAAAGCGGACGAGCAAGTCACGCACGCACGCGCCACTTGCGCGTCTCTCGCCTTCACCCCAACCGTAATCTACATCGCCTCCAACACCTCCAACTTTTCACTTCGCTGCACCATTTGGAGATGACACTAAACCATCGGAAAAGCTACGCACATGTCTACATTCAAAGGCATCGTAGCCGGTACGAGTCAATTGACGCATGACGCAGTATCCACACTTACTCGACGTGCTAGAATTCCCCCAGATCAGGCTCGACTACTTTCGGCACCAGCCTGAACACAAGGCACCCTTGGCGTGCTTTTTGAGTCACATTCACTCGGATCATCTTATTGGACTTGAGTCGTTGAGAGCGCCTTTTGTGTATTGTTCAGCTGCTACTAGAGAGGTAAAACGAGCCCACTCTCTTGTCAATTGCTGTTCCAGTGTGCAACGCTTGGCTGACATTTGCAAAGATTCTGCTACGGCTAGAGAAGTTCCACTACCGAGTCAATTTCGCGAAAGGCATCCTTGAGAGCCGCAATGTCACGTACGATAGGAGCATGCGCAAGCTGGCGAAGCCGCTTCCTCTGGATACGCCAACTACGATTGAACTTGCACCCGGCAACAGCATTCGTGTGACTCTCATTGACGCCAACCACTGTGTTGGGGCGGTCATGTTTCTTATTGAAGGCGACGGCAAAGCGATACTCTACACTGGCGACATTCGTGCAGAAACATGGTGGGTAAATTCGATCGTCCAGAATCCAGTGTTAGCGCCCTACGCTCTTGGACTTCGCCATCTGGATTGCATCTACTTGGACACGACTTTTGCAACAAGAAGTGCTCCTCACAGACATTTCCCATCCAAGGCAGAGGGCATCAAAGAGCTGTTGGAGAAAGTCAGCACCTATCCTGATGACACCATCTTCTACTTCCACACATGGACTTTCGGTTATGAGAACGTCTGGACCGCACTCTCATCGTTCCTTGGCTCGAGGATCCACCTCGATGACTACCGGACTCGCATCTATGGCTCACTGTCTTCACTGGATAAGAAAAGCCTGAATGAAGCAGGTCTCGACGTGCGAACTGAGAACAAATTCCTCAGGGACTCTGGTATCGAGATTCGTGAAGCGGCCGCCCTCTGTGGGTTCAGAAACGGCAATCACATACAGCCTGGCTGCCTGACCTCATCGGAGAACGTTCGCATACATAGCTGTGAGCGCGGTATGGGCTGCCCTGTGATGGATAAGGATAGCGATCTGACGGTTGTCCATATCATCCCCATCATTACTCGCTCCAACGGTGTGGATATTGCTGAGCTGGGTGCAGGTGGCGGCAAAGGCGATCTCGACCAGAAGGAAGAACTGGAAACGGGCGATGTGGTCGCCATGGGAAGGCTGATGGAACTGTGCGCCACGTCAATCAATGATCCAGAATTGGCCTCAAAGGTTCTAAAGCTACTACAAGCCGCATTGAGTACGAGTAGCGGCACCATAGACTTTGGCTTGCAGTTGCAGAAAGAGAGCCAAGTCAGTGAGGATGACCTGTCCTTGCAAAGGCTAGTTGCCGCTCTTTCGTCTAATGCCTCAAGGCAACGGAATAGTAACATCGAACCACCACAGAAAAGGACCATTCGGTTCCCTTACTCGCGCCATTCATCCTATTCCGAACTATGTGAGCTTGTTGCTGCGTTCAAGCCGCGGGACGTCTTTCCCTGCACTGTCGACGAGGCAACTTGGACACCACAGCTCAGCATGCAAGCACTCTTCGGCGAATACTGCTCGGCACAGACATTTCGCCATGATGCAGAGATGATGAGCATCTTCCGAGCAAGGACAAGGAATGAGGAAACGCAGAAGCGAGACCGAAGTCCGAGCCAAAACGACACCCAATTCGAGACCCCTCAAGAAGTAGCGTTTTCGAACATTGCACAGCCAAACGTTGCGGTATTTGCTGAAGACGTGGATGAAACACTCGTGTTGCCAGCAGCGAACGCTGAAAGACCGAACGGAGAATCTGCGGATACAACTGCAGTCAGAGCGAGAGACCGAAGCCCAGAACAGACACCTGACCCAACACCTCCAGTCCCACCAGCTGCATCGATATTAGAACCGGTGCTGATACCAACAACTTCCGACTCTCGTACGATCACACACTCTTCTAGGTCTAAGCAGTCAAGATCGCAAAAGAAGCACACACTATCGAATGCGCGTCTGGCCTACGAAGCTGCTATTGGGACGCACTTGACTTGGGCGGATTTCGGGGGCCTCGAATCGACAAAGAACAAGAGTGCAAGAGAGGAAGATGTGCTGTAGTGCCAACACGTTACGGGCCTTCACCGACGCTACTCATATATATTCGGGATAGCCCCGAGCCTGCCATTCCAGGGTCATGGTCTCGCTACAGCGCCGACGATTATGCAGGGTCCAGAGCGTTCGACGAGCGTTTACGAAGCCCGATGGGCTGCACGGCGAAAACACCGAGCCCCTACGGCTAAGATCCACCTCAACACCACGCCAAACATCGTGAGATTTGCTGCATAACAGCCGCATGACAGCAAAGAACTAGGGTAAATCTCCCAAAGCAGCATGGCTCGCGTCTCGGTAGACAAGGGACCGAGTCCGAAGGATCATCCACGCGGAGTTGGTGCATTTCCATTCGTGGGTTTTTGCACCCTTTCTAATCTGCTGGCGGGGCAGGCAGTGACGTTTTGGGGTAGAGGGGTACAACGCGCCGCGCGCCTCGGACCTCCACGTATAGATATGCCCCGCAAAATGGGCAGCTGACGGGTTTCTCTGGGACTTTTTTTGTTTTGGCTGCCCTATTTCTTCTGCAATTCCTAGGAATCCTCCTTCACTCATCTTCTCTTCCCATTCATTCGATTTGAGACACAGAGCGGCAAGATGAGCACAACAACGACGATTGCGCCTGCAAAGGCAAACATTGGTGTTTACACCAACCCGGAGCACGACTTGTGGGTTGCTGAGGCAGAGCCGAGTCTGGAGGTTGTGCAGAAGGGTGGAGATTTGGCAGTGGGCGAGGTTTTGCTTAATGTCAAGAGCACTGGTATTTGTGGAAGTGACATTCACTTCTGGCACGCCGTAAGCTTTCTCTGTGCTGTTCGAACCATTCAGGAGTTCATCTTTGGATTGTGTTCGAAGGCTTGGATTATGCGGGAGCAGAGCTGACATTGTCCAGGGATGCATTGGACCTATGATCGTAACAGACACACACATTCTCGGCCACGAGTCTAGCGGTGTCGTTATGGCGGTCCACGAGTCTGTCAAGAACCTCAAGGTCGGTGACCGCGTCGCCATTGAGCCAAACGTCATCTGCCACAAGTGCGAGCCCTGTCTCACAGGCCGCTACAACGGCTGCGAGTCGGTCGAGTTCCTCTCCACACCCCCCGTCACAGGCCTCTTGCGCCGCTACCTCAAGCACCCGGCCATGTGGTGCCACAAGATGCCCGACAGCATGACGTTTGAAGACGGCGCCATGCTTGAGCCCCTCTCGGTGGCCCTCGCAGGTTTCGACCGCGCAAACGTCCGCCTCGGCGACCCAGTCCTCGTCTGCGGTGCCGGCCCAATTGGTCTCGTCACTCTGCTGTGCGCCCAGGCAGCAGGCGCCGCGCCCCTCGTCATCACCGACATTGACCAAGGCCGCCTGGACTTTGCACGCAAACTCGTGCCCCGCGTCCTCACACACAAAGTTGACTTCAGCCACACCGTCGACGACTTCCGCGCGGCGATTCTGAACCTCACAAACGACGTGGAGCCCTCGCACGCCCTGGAATGCACCGGCGTCGAATCGTCCATTGCAGGCGCCATCCAAACCGTCAAATTCGGCGGCAAAGTCTTCGTCATCGGCGTGGGCAAGAACGAAATCAAAATCCCCTTTATGCGCCTCTCGACGCGCGAGGTCGATCTGCAGTTCCAGTACCGCTACTGCAACACATGGCCCAAGGCGATCCGGCTGGTGGAGAGCGGCGTGATTAAGCTTGGGGATCTGGTGACGCATAGGTTTAACCTTGAAGATGCGGTTGAGGCGTTCAAGACGGCGAGTGATCCCAAGACGGGCGCGATTAAGGTGCAAATTCAGAGTTTGGGGGATTGAGGGTTGGGATGTTAGTGTGAGTGTGTGTGTTGAGGCGTTTAAGATAGTGAGTGATCCCAAGACGGGCGCGATCAAGGTGCAGATTCAGAGTTTGGGGGATTGAGGGTTGGGATGTTAGCGTGAGTGTGTGTGAGAGAGAGAGAGAGAGAGAGAGAGAGAGGCGTAAGGCGTGTTTAGTTGTTTAAACTGGCTGGCTGGCTGGCTGGCTGGCGTATCATATATATATAGCATAGACTTGTGAAATGAAAGGAAATGAAAGAATACAAACATCAAGTACTTTTTACAAGACCAATGTTGTGATGAGAAGAAGTTGATGTAATCAATACACATTTACCATTTATCCATTTCTACATTTCCCCATTCCAGACCAAGTATCCCATGTACATACATACATGCCGAGAAACAAGCACTTTGACCACAATTTATATATACAAGTGAAGCCGTGTTCCCTTGAAACGCCATGCAGAAAGAAAGAAAGAGAAAGAAAAAATCATACGCCGCGTACTATCGTAATCCCAATCCCAATCCCAATCCCAGTGCAATACAGTGCAATACAGTGCAATCCAAGACCCAAGACCCTAAAGGTATCACAAGAAAAAAAAGAAAAAAAAAAAGACAATATAAACAAAAAGAAGAGGAAAAAAAAAGATTATGTATCCTCACGTTTCAATATTTCAACATCAACACTACCTAAAACCAGGAAACACCTTCCTCACCGCCCGTCGCCAACGAGGCAGGGCGGCTTCCTGTTCTTCTTCTTGTTGTTCTTGTTGTGCAAATTGTGTCGAGGGGTGTGGATGGCCCAGGAGGGCGAGAGCGCGCTGACGGGCCCATTCGCGGCGGTTGTGGGGGGTGGTATTCGAGGGTGGTGGTAGTGGTGGGGTGGAGGGGTCGCAGTCTTGGGAGTTTGGTTGGGCTGGAGGGTTGGAGATGGGTTGGGGAGACGCTGCTACTGCTGCAGGAATGGGCGCTGGGGTCCCCATTTCGATATCGGCGGGTCGAGGCTGCGTCCGCTCTGGGGCGCTGAAGATGCGGCGGCCGGTTACGGCTCTGCCTAGGGAGCCGAATGCGTTGGGGACGCGGCGGGCGTGGTCGCCTAGCGTGACGGCGATGGGGGGTGCGACACCGCCGTGGGCAGCGGCGTAGTCTGCCCGCGCGCGCGTGCGGCTGATGTGGCGTTCGCGGCGCACCATGGCGTTTGTGATGGTTACTGGACAGAGGCCGGCAGGGAGGACGGTTTGCTTGCACATGGGGCAGAGTGACGAGTTGTTGAGGAGGAAGGCGTCGATGCAGTCTGGGTGGAAGATGTGGCGACAGGGGAGTTCGCGGACTTGGGTTTCGTTGGGCTCGAAGTCGTCAATGCAGATTGGACAGGTGGGTTGCGAGAAGGTCACGTTGTTGGTTGTGGAGGGTGTGGGTGCTGAGAGACGGCGGGCGAGCGGGGAGGCTTTGGAACCAGTTTCTGCGTCGAGGCCGGGGGCGAGGTTGCCTGCTGCGGCTGGAGGCTTTTCGACGTCGTCGGGCGGCGCGGTATAGGTCACAATGGGTAGCTTGTCAAGCGTTTCTTGAGGTACGATTAAGCGTTTGACGCCTAGCACTTCCAGGTCGACCTCTCCATTCAGGACGCGCTGTCGCAGAACAGTGCGACGACGGCGCTGGATCATGTGCATGCACAGCGACGTGATTGCAATGGCAAAGATGAGGATGCCGAGGACAATGACCAAAAAGACCCACAGACTCGGGAGGTTGTCGCCTGAGTTTGTTGCGACGGTAGCCCATAGGCGGACGTAGTTGGTGTTGTTGTAGATGCGGCCAAGGTCGTCGCCATTGGGGACGGTGGAAAGGTTGCCCGAGTACAAGTTCAGCTGGTCCATGACGTTGTTACCGCTTATCGAAGACAAGGCGTAGGTGGGGAAGGTGTTCTCGCTCTGCCAGACGCCCCCATCGTGGAGGTCCCATGCAGGGTTGTTCAGGACGGGGGGTTGGGCATTGGTGTCGCCGGGCAGGTAGGTGATGAAGGCGCCTGTGGTACCCTGGCGCCTGGCCGTGGTAAAGTACTCGATCATGCACTGTGGCGAGTACCAGGGGGCGAAGGCGATGAAGGCATAGTCTCTGTCCGAGGGCAGGTTTGCGAGGCGTGTTGCGTTTGCGGGGACATGTTGGGACTCGTTTCGCTTGCAGGCGTCGCTCGAGAGGTCGGGAACGTAGAGGATGCCGAAAGGGTCGGAGCCACCGTTGGCGTCCTTTGTGGAGAGGGTCTGGATGTTTGTGATGCCGCGGTACTGGAAGGAGATGGAGTCGTTGAGGGTGACAAACTCTCTGTTGTTGTAGTCGATGAGGTTGGGGTCGGGGAATTCAATGGTGAAGACGCCGATGCCACGGGCAGCTGTGGGTGAGGGTCAGCAGGTGTGACAGTGTGTGGGCGTGGCGAGCTGTGCGACATACTCATGCTGGGTGGTTGGAATGCGCGGCGGTGGGCAGCGATTACACACGAGTGGCTGTCGCGTGTGGCGGGCTATGCATGCTCGACGGGTACACGAGGGCGAGGAAATCAGCGATTACAGAGATTATGGTAGGTGCAAGAAGGCAGCGACAGTCATGGGTATCATTTACAGAAGGAGAGCAAGCAGTAGGCAGGTAGTAGGTCGACGGAGGGGTGGCCGTTGGGAGCGGGAGGGCGGAGGGCGGATGGCTAGCAGTGGCTGGCAGGCTGGATGGCGACTGGGATTTGGAAGCGGGCGTCGAGGTCATGCAAGTCATGGAAGCCCTTGGGCGAGGTGAGATTACGCTTCCAGCGGTGGCGCCCGTGGGCACGCACGCAGCCAGCGAAGACGACGGAAATCAATGTATGCATGCATGCATGCGGCTCTTCCGTCTTCAGGTGCATGGACATGGATATGGATGTGATTATCGATATGGGTATCGATAGACATGGACGATGACGCTCGCCAGTGGGCGGCATGGAAGCATGGAAGCTTGTCGGGGGCGTCGGGGGTGTCGGCGGCAGTGCACGGGCTTCACGGCCACGGCCCACAGCGGGTGGTTCGCGGGCGCGGTGCTGCATGGCATTCATCGTCAACACCGTCAACACCGTCAACACTGTCCATACTGCCAAGACTTTCACCAGCACAGCACCCTCCTCCTACCGCCGGCCACACCCACACCCACACCCTCCTCACACGACAACCCTCCCAGACATTGCATGTGGTAGCGCACCGCCCGCACGCCTCGTCGGTCCACGGTGGACGCGACTCCCCCGCCTACCCCAGCACTCCACACCGCACACCACACACCACACACCACACACCGACGCCGCCCGCCATGGCACCCACGACCAGCAGCAAAGGCAAGCCAAAGCCCGGCGCAAAGGCCTCTGCACCGCCCCGCAGCCGCAACACGACGCCCCTGCCCAACGCCCGCACCTCGGTCGAGCCCCCCTCTGGCTCCACGGCCACGTACTTTGACCGCCCCCTCAGCAGCGCCCTCAAGAAATGCACCGTCACCGTCGACGACATCCTCGACCCCACCGGCGCCAACGCCCACATCCCCTCGGGCGCCGCCCTGCTGAAGATGCGCGACCACGTCGAGAAGACGGTCCTCAAGGGCATCGAGGCGCGCTGCACCCACGCCGAGGGCGCCCTGCGAGCCCTGCACGCCCTGCGCAAGACCCGCGGCCCCCGCGACAGACACGACGACAAGGACGACGACCGCAGGCACAAGCTCAAGAAGGTGACCAAGAAGCACGACGACGACGGCAAGCACCCGCCCGCTGTCGGCGCACATGGGCTTGCACGCCAGGACGGTGGTGAAGCCAAGGGTCAGTCCCTCGTACATTCCTTCTTTCACCCTTCTTCCACACTTCCTTCATACTTTCTTTATACTTCCTTCACCCTCCATGACTGACCCCACCCCCAGAAGACGCCAACATGTCCTCGCCAGCCTCGCAGCCTGCCGCTCCCGCCGACGTACCCCAAGACCCAGCGTCCCCCAGTGGCTCCGATGTCTCCCACCAGCCCGCACCCGCCCCCGCCGTCCCGCAGTTCCAGACCTTTGGCGAAGACCCCGTCAAGTTCGACGACCCCACCGTATACCACATCCGCGAAGTCACCCCGGGCATGACCGACGAGGACAAAAAGGACATCTACTCGGTCGCCGTCTTCCCACCCTCGAATCTGCACGACAAGATCGCAGGCATCCCACCAGACAAAGACTTCTCCAACGCCAAGCCCGCCACCCAGGTCAACGCCGGTGTCTTCGCAAACTACGTCGAGCCATACATCCGCCCATTGACCGAGGAGGACGTTGCCTTTCTTAGAGAGCGAGGCGACCGCATAGGGCCCTTTGTGCTCCCGAGACGAGGGCAACGGCACTACAAAGAAATCTGGGCCGAAGAGGACGGCGCCATGCACATTGATTCCAACATCGAGCGCCCCGCACCCAACCTACCTCGAGGCGCCGCTGAAGACGTTTCGGACGAGATACTCGAGACGGAGCAGCTGTCTGCCGGTCCCTTGGTCTCTCGACTACTGGCCACCCTGCGCCCAGAAGGCCGCGGCAACCAGAACCCTGCCAACGACATCAATGCCGTCAACGGCGATGCTATGGACATTGACGAAGGCGCAGGCGCACCAACAGACACCGCCAGGACAAACGTCCTCCCCTCAGCCACACACCTCCCCGACCTGATGGGTCGCGCCTCTCAACCCAGTGGCCGCGCCGAGTATGCTGCTCTCGAAGACCGTGTCCTGATGGAATTAAAGCACTACGGCTTCCTCTCTGAAGCCGACGCAGAAACCCAATCCTACGACTCCCACTTTGACGATGAAGTCGCACAGCGCCTCCGCTTCCTGCAAGAGGAGCTTCGTAAGCAGTCCATCGTCAATGGCGCACGCAAACAGCGCCTGCTCGAACTCACCGAAGAGCGCATCGCACAGCAAGAATACAACACCATCGCCGACGATCTCGACAACCAGCTCAACGCCGCCTACCTCAAGCGCAACAGGAACATTGGCAAGGGCAAGAAGCAGAACAAGCGCCCTGGTGGTGCCGGTGGTGGCAGCCACGCCGTTGCCAACGCCGGCATCACCAGACCCGGTGTGGGTGAGCCCATTCGCACCCTCATGGAGAGGAGGACACAGTGGATCAACACAATTGGTCCTGTCGTCAACTACGGCAAGACTGGCTTACCACCGGACACCATATTTGCCGAGGACAAGATGAAGGAGCTGGAGAGCCGAGAGGTGGAGATATGGAACACTGAGGCGGAGGAGTAGCATGCTGTATTCACGGCGCATCACTACAAAACGGCGTTCAGGAGCTGCATATATCCCGGATCTTGACATGTTGACCGCATTCTTAGTTTGAGCTTAGCTTGTATACCCAACCAACAGTCGACAATCGACAGTCAACATAGCAGTCTGATGACATTCATCAAATCAAAACTCTTTCATCCACACTCTCGAACATTTCACCACCACCAATACTATAACCTCGCACCAATATCCTACACCACGTCAGCCCCCTCACACCTACACACACACAAAGAAATCCAATCTCATACCTTCCCCCACGCCACCCCCACAAACTCCTCCACATCCGCCCACAGCTCCTTTGGCTTCTCCAGCGCCGCAAAATGGCCCCCCTCCTCATGCTGCACATAACTCACCAACCTCGCATGCCTCTCCAGCACCTCCTTGATCCCCGGAAACAGCTCATTCGGGAAAAAAGAAAACCCAACGGGTTTGGAAATGTACCCGTCCAATGCCGAGGAAAGGGAAGAGGGGCCTTGGAGTTGGCGGTACGGGTACAGAGAGGTGAGGATGCTGGAGGTGAAGTAGTAGAGGGAGATGTTGGTTAGGATTGTGGTGAGGGGCGGGGTGGTGGTTGGGGAGGACCAGGAGAGGAATTTTTCGCCGATCCTGGAGAGTCGTGTGTTAGTTTTGAGGGGTGTTGAGAGGGAGGGGTGAGAGATAGGGGGGAGTTTTACCAAGCTAGTAATGCCAATGGGTTGGAAGAAAGCACACTACCTATCGTACTAGGTTTCGTCCCGTGCTCCTGCGCATACGCACTCCCCGTCTCTCTCCACGTGCTTGCACTCTGCAATGCCCTCTTCTCCAGCGGTGTGAGTTTCTCTTCGTCGGGTTTGTCCTTGACCGTCATCATGTTGAGATGGATCCCAACGCAGGCTTCGTACTGCTGTGCCAGGACTCTGGCGTTGAAGCTGCCCACGTCGCCTCCTTGGGCTAGGTATTGCGTGAACCCTAGTTCGAGCATCAGCGTGTTGAGGACCCGCGACGAGTCTTCAACCGTCCAGTCTTTGTCTACAGGGCGCGGGGACAGCGGGTATCCCGGCAGCGAGGGCACGATGATGTGGTAGGGGAGTTGCGCAGCATCTGGGTATTGGGTTCGGATTACATCGAGCATGGGTAGGAATTCGATGAAACTGCCTGGCCACCCGTGCATGAACATGATAGGCACTGCATCTTTTCGTCCCGAGAAGAGGGCGATGAAGTGCACGTCCACGCCGGAGATTTGCATGCGGTAGTTTGGGAACGCGTTGATGCGTTCTTCTTCTGCGCGCCACGAGTAGCTGTTCAGCCAGTAGTCTTTGGCCGACGAGAGCCATGAGTGGGTGACGCCGTAGCGGTCGTCGGGCTGTGAGCCTTCCCAGGTTTGGGGCGGGAGTTTGGAGAGAGAGAGGAGTTGCCGCCAGTCGGAGACGTCTTGGTCGGGGATGTGCAGGGTGAAGGGTTTCGCGGAGCTGGGGGGTGAGTAGGACATGTTTAGTCTTTGTGTATTGTTGGAATATGAGTAGAGACGGAAGTTGTAGTAGTGTATCAAAGCATGGTCTCGTAGCGTCCAACCCGGCTATATATCCTCCTCACTACATGGGCGGTTACGAGCTCAGTCGTTTGATCGGTAACTCCCACATGTGGAGAGCTTGGCTTGCAGTAGGGATGGATGACCAGCTATTCGTCCGGACGAGTCCCCATTCGTTGTCGTCGTACAACCACGTCCACGTCAGTCAAACTAGTAGGTTTCCGTGCCTAACAAGTCCAAGACAAGGTCATCTCTGATGCTCTGCCAGAAGTGAGGAGACGGACATGCACTAGCCGGGCGTCCCGAGGTCGATGGCACAGGCAGCGTTCGGCGTCCTTGGCGGAAGACAACGTTATGCAGTGGGGCTCACATAGTAACATGTCCAGAGTCTGGAATAAGAGTATTAGTAACCCAATACCCCTGTTGGATTTCGCACATTACACATCTGAAGCATGATACTGTATGATGGTGCAGGTGCATGCGTCATTGGCGGCCGATTGCGGTACAGTCTAGCGCGGGGTCTTTTTCTAAACACAGGTGGAGGGGCGCTCTCAGTCATCCATTGATTGGCGTGATTGGCAGCTGGTCACTTACTCTGCCATCTCAACTTTTTCCGTGCTTGGAGTCACTGTCACTTTTTTTCTTCCCTCCAAGCGACTGTACATTTACTCAATTACCTCCAATCCCAGCGATTTGGAGTCACACACCTGCCCATCATGGCTCCTGCGCTGCTTGCCGCAATTGATCCCAGCACCTACACACAGTCGTCCAAAGGCCTCAACTCCCAGGCCCTGTCGTATGTCGGCAATGTCTTCTCGCGCGTCGCCGATCAGACGGTCGACCAGACCCTTACCCACCTCCAGAAGTCTGTAGGTCGTTTTGCCAACTACCTCGACGTCGCAAGTGTTTCCTCGGCCGACGATATCGTTTCTCTCCTCGATGCCGGCGCCGCAAAGGTCTTTGTTACCCGCCTGCAATTGAACGAACTCGAGTCCAAGAAGATCGACCAGGACCGGCTCGTGCTGTACCTTCCTGGAAACAACCGTGAAGAGATGATCGCAGCGATTGGAGGCACACAAGTCGACGTCTACGCTCACCAGGTCGAGGACGTGGAGCTGCTGGAGGCATGGCTCAAGGAGTACGGCACAGACAGGCCCGAAGTCTTCGTGTCGTTTGCGAAGCCGGAGCTTGACAGTGTTCAGCGCGTGGCAAAGCTGGCGGCCGTTCCCATCATCCCTGCTGAGAACCTCACAGTCGATGTCCAGAAGGAGCCTTCATCGATAAGCGTCGCAAAGCTTGTCCTGGCCAACGCCACCAGTGACCGGCCGGACGGTCTCTTTACAACCCTCGTCACCGACGAGCGAGGCATTGCGCTTGGATTGGTATACAGCAGCGAGGAGAGTGTTGCAGAGAGTTTGAGAACAGGAAGGGGCGTGTACCAGAGCCGTAAGCGCGGCCTGTGGTACAAGGGCGAGAGCAGTGGTGATGTTCAGGAGCTTGTATCTTTGGCTTTGGACTGCGACAACGACTGCTTGCAGTTTGTTGTGCGCCAGAAGGGACGAGGCTTCTGCCATTTGGCCACACCCACCTGTTTCGGCCAGTACAGCGGACTCTCTAAGCTTCAGAAGACGCTCCAGAGCCGAAAAGAGTCTGCACCCGAGGGCTCGTACACTGCGCGGCTGTTCAACGATTCGCAGCTGTTGAGGGCTAAGATTCTGGAGGAAGCCACCGAGCTCTGCGATGCGACGACCAAGGAGCACATTGCGTTCGAGGCCGCTGATCTCTTCTATTTCGCCATGACCAAGTGCGTGGCTGCTGGTGTGTCGCTGGAAGACGTTGAGCGCAACTTGGACGCAAAGAGCATCAAGGTGAAGAGACGCCAGGGAGATGCCAAACCCGCATTTGCCGCGCAGGCGGCGGCTGCAACCAACGGTAACGCCAATGGCACCAATGGCACACCCTCAAAGGAGGAAGTCAAGGAAGCGGCTTCTGTGCCTAAGAGCAAAGACGATCCAGCAGGAATCAAGGATGGGCGCATCGCAATGAGGAGATATATTGCCGCAAACGAGACACCCGAGACCATCGCCTCGGTCCTCCAGAGGCCGTCTCAGCGATCGACCGACAAGATCCTCGAGATCTGCAGGCCCATCATCGAGGCTGTCAAGACAAAGGGTGATGCTGCTTTGCTCGAGTACACTCACAAGTTTGAGAAGGCAACTTCGCTGACGTCTACGGTCCTCAAAGCACCATTCCCCAAGGAGCTCATGGAGCTTGCGCCAGAGACGGCCAAGGCTATCGATGTGTCATTCGAGAACATTCGCAAGTTCCACGCTGCGCAAAAGGAGGACAAGCCGTTGAAGGTCGAGACAATGCCAGGTGTTGTATGCTCGCGCTTTGCGCGACCCATCGAGAGGGTCGGTCTCTACGTACCTGGTGGCACTGCCGTTCTCCCGTCTACTGCGCTCATGCTGGGTGTGCCAGCCATGGTGGCTGGCTGCAAGACTCTCGTCCTTGCGACACCGCCTCGTTCAAACGGAAAGGTGACACCAGAGGTTGTCTATGCCGCACACAAGGTTGGTGCATCAGCTATCGTTCTTGCAGGTGGTGCACAGGCCGTTGCCGCCATGGCTTACGGAACAGAGAGCGTGCCCAAGGTTGACAAGATCCTGGGCCCTGGCAACCAGTTCGTCACCGCGGCAAAGATGTTCGTCTCAAACGACACCAATGCCGGAGTCAGCATTGACATGCCTGCTGGTCCTAGTGAGGTGCTGGTCGTCGCAGACAAATCAGCCAACCCGGCCTTTGTCGCTTCAGATCTCCTGAGTCAGGCCGAGCACGGTGTCGACTCTCAGGTCATCCTGATCGCAGTTGGCCTCAACGAGTCTCAGTTGGCTGCAATTGAGGACGAGCTCCACAAGCAAGCTACCGCCCTTCCCCGTGTCGACATTGTCCGTGGCGCGATCGAGCACTCGATCACGCTTGCCGTAGACGACATCCAAGAAGCCATGAGGTTGAGCAACGACTATGCACCAGAGCATCTGATTCTCCAGGTCGACGATGCCGAGAAGGTCGTCGATTTGGTTGAAAACGCTGGCAGTGTGTTCGTTGGCCACTGGACACCAGAGAGTGTAGGCGACTACTCCGCTGGTGTCAACCACTCCCTTCGTAAGTGTCACTTTTCAAGTTATGAAAACAACGCTGACCATCCCACAGCTACCTACGGATACGCAAAGCAGTACTCTGGCGTCAACCTGGGTTCCTACATCAAGCACATCACCAGCGCGAACCTAACAAGAGAAGGTCTTGAGAATGTCGGCGCTGCGGTTATGGAGCTTGCACGTGTAGAAGAGCTCGAGGCCCACCGTCGCGCTGTGAGCTTGCGACTTGGAGTAGCTTGAGCGTCATTGCAGTAATCAACTTTTCTTTCAGTTCAACAAATAGACGCTGCATTGTTTGTTCCGGTGGCAAAGTTCCTGGGTTCATTGGTGGAGTTTCAGGTGTTTATGCTTTAGACATGTGGGGTTGACAGGAAACGGATGCAATCTAGGGAACCTGGAGTTGTGCATGAGACGGGTACGAAGTAGATACATGTCTAACTCGATTTGGGTGCAGCGGTATCGATGGACCGAGGTTCCAGATGAGTAACTTTTTCGACCAACAACCTCCTCACCACAACCACCCTTCTTCAACAAACATGAAACTTGTTGATGAAAACAGTGATGTTTGTTAGCAATATTCGGAGTATTGAATGCCGTCCTACGCAGTTACTGCGTCGATTTTCGCGAGAACATGTTCGTATGGAGGGTTATAAGATGAATGCTAATGATCTCCAGGGTGCCGTTTCAAACCTCATGAAACGAATCCTCCCAAGAACTATCGGCCCACACAGAGCCACCGGCAAAGCCAGCAGATCTCATATAACCCATCACCTCTCCTGTCTTCTTTTTGTCTTGCATCGTTCGGTCCTTCCCTTCACCATCTCACTCTTTTCCCTACCTTCTCGGAAGCGTGCTTCCTGACATTCATTTTCCCAACTTCACACATTCTTTTGATAAGAGTCTAACTTCTAAGTCCTCCCTTCCAACTCCGTACCAAGTTCAACATGCACGTTCGCGGTTCTAGCATCTACTTCGCCGTCGTTGGCTTGACCTCCACGACAGCCGTGCTTGCAGCCGTCCCTCCATACGGCCAGTGTGGCGGCCAGAGTTTCTCGGGCGAGACAGCCTGTGCCGATGGCTGGAGCTGCAAGACTTGGAACGATTACTACTCGCAGTGCGTTGAGGGCGCCAGCGACTCGGCTCCTACTTCTGCTGCCCCTTCCGCGGCACCAATCCCCAGCGGTAACGCTACCATTGAGACTTCGGCTGCCCCAATCGCTACCAGCGCTGCTGTTGTTCCTACCTCTGCTGCTCCCATCCTGTCGGTCAACGCTTCTACTCCCATTGCTGCTCCTACTACCCTCGAAACACTCATCGCCTCCTCGAGCCTCGTCGCTATCCCTGAAGATGTCTCCACTTCGTCTGCTGTCGTTGTAGTCTCAACCAGTGTCGCTGCGCCCAGCCCAGCCCCCACCGCTGGAGCTGGCAACAGCTCTACTACCTTGGCCAACGGCGAGGACTGCTCTCTTGACGCAGTCTTCAAGGCCAAAGGCAAGAAGTACGTCGGTGTAGCAACCGACAAAGGCCGCCTCTCCACTGGTGATAATGAAGCAATTATCAAGGCCGACTTTGGCCAGGTCACGCCTGAGAACAGGTACGTCAAACACTTTCCTCTAACTATTCGAGTAGAGTCGCTAACATTCGACAGCATGAAATGGGACGCCACCGAGAACGTTGAGGGCACTTTCACCCTGGACGGTGCAGACTACCTTGTCGACTGGGCCACCACAAACGACAAATTGATCCGCGGCCACACCACAGTCTGGCACAGCCAGCTCCCCACGTGGGTCTCGTCCATCAGCGACAAGACGAAGCTGGAGAGCGTCATGATTGCGCACATCCAGAAGCTCATGGGCGCCTACAAAGGCAAAGTCTACGCCTGGGTACGTACTGTTATATTTTCCACCCCTCTTCACCCCACTAACAAATAACAAAGGACGTGGTCAACGAAATCTTCGCCGAAGACGGCACCTTCCGCAGCAGCGTCTTCTACAACGTCCTCGGCGAATCCTTCATCAAAACCGCCTTCGAAACCGCCCGCGCCGCCGACCCAGCCGCAAAACTCTACATCAACGACTACAACCTCGACTCGGCCTCGTACGCAAAAACAAAAGCAATGGTCGACAAAGTCACAGAGTGGGTCGCGGCTGGAATCCCCATCGATGGCATCGGCTCGCAGTCGCATCTCGCCAACAACTGGCCCATTGCCGATTACCCTGCTGCGCTGAAGGCGCTGTGCGCCGTCGTGGACGAGTGTGCGATTACGGAGCTGGATATCAAGGGTGCGTCGGCGGCTGATTACGAGACGGCGGTCGGGGCTTGTGCGGATGTGGATAACTGTGTTGGTGTTACGGTTTGGGGGGTTAGGGACCCGGATAGCTGGAGGCCTACCGGTACGCCGTTGTTGTTTGACGATGCGTATCAGGCTAAGGAGGCTTACAATGGGCTGTGCAAGGCCCTTGCGTAGAGTGGTTGAGGCGAGTGTGGGGGTTGCTGCTTCGTTGGATGTGTTGGATACTTTCGTAGTGTGTACAAGGACTGCAAAAACATTGATACTTAATTTGTCAGCCATAAATTTCACCTTGCTTCTGTCTACGGTCGAGATAAGTGTGAGCACGCTTGCTGCATCCTCGGACGGAAGTAGAAGCCTGTCTCTGCCTCTATCTGTCGAAGCGTCTCAATAAACCCAGATAATCACAATATAGCCACTCTCGACATCACAACTGGGAACAGATCGAGTATAGACAAGGGGTATAATCATGGCTTCAATTCACTTTAGACAACATCGCTAACCTAAGACTTGTACACGTGGATGACGTGAGGGTTGCAGTAGGCCAGCAGACCAGTCTTGCCCCACTCACCACCGATACCAGACTCCTTGTGCCCACCGAAGATGGCCTGAGGTGTCGGCTTCTCCCACGAGTTGACAAAGACGGATCCAGCTTCCAGCCTGCGCGCAATCTGCGACGCCTTCTCGACATCCTTGCCCCACACGCAGGCACCGAGACCCGTGTTTGTGTTGTTGGCGCGAGCAATGACTTCCTCAAGGTCCGACCATGGCTGTGTGGGCACGATGGGGCCGAAGGGCTCCTCCTGGATAATGCGAGAGTCGTTGGGCGGGTTGTCGATGATGGTGGGCTGGATGAAGTAGCCCTTTGATGCAGAGATGTCAGGCTCACCAACGGCAAACTTGTAACCCTTGGCCTTGCTGTCCTCGAAGAAGCCCTTGACACGGTCGTACTGCATCTTGTTTTGGACGGGGCCGAGCAGGTTGTCGCCATCGTCAGGGTTGCCGATCTTGATGGTCTTTGTGAAGTTGACCATCTCCTCGACGAACTCCTTGTAGATGGACTCGTGGATGTAGATGCGCTTTGTGGCAACGCAGACTTGGCCAGAGTTCTGGAAGGCACCCATGACTACCTCGGGGGCGATCTTCTTGACATCAACGTCGGGAAGAATGATGGAGGCATCGTTGCCGCCAAGCTCGAGAGTGACACGCTTGAGGGTCTTTGCGGACGTCTCCATGACCTTCTTTCCGGTTGCGATGGAACCGGTGAAGGAGATCTTTGCAATGTCAGGGTGCCTGCACATGTCTGCGCCGAGCTCGTTGTTTCCACCAACAACCTGGATGACACCCGGGGGGAAGACCTCCTGGGCAAGCTCGACGAACTTCAGGGCTGTGTAGGGTGTGAAGGGCGAGGGCTTGACGATGATGCAGTTTCCGGTCATGACCGCGGGCGCAACCTTTCCGACTGACAGAATGAGGGGGAAGTTCCACGGGCAGATAGCACCACAGACACCGAGAGGCGAGAACTCTGTGTAGACTGTCTTCTCGTCATCCTCGAACTTGTCGGTAGGAACATCGAGTGTTGTGTGGTAACCAATGAAGCCGCCGACACCGCCGATCTCGACAGCAGCGAACTTCCTCTGCTTATGTGTTAGTGTTACTTCTGCGCCCGCTTATTCTTGAAGCTTACAGGCTTGCCAGACTCCTTGCAGAGTAGCGATGTGAATTCGTCCGAGTGCTGCTCGAAGAGCCCAATGAGCTGTCCAAGAAGCTCCTTCCTCTTCTCAATTGGTGTGGCTTTCCACGAGGGGAACGCCTTCTTTGCGGCAGCAACAGCATCGTTCAGGTCCTTCTCGCTAGCAATAGGGACATCCCAGAGCTCCTGGCCAGTGGCTGGGTTGATGCCATGGTGGATCTGGTCAGAGTCGCGCTTCTCGCCATTGACGATGTTGTAGAACTTCTCGAAGTCGAGAGTGGAGACCTTTCCGGGAGACATGACTGTGGTATTGAAAGGTGATGTAGGTGGAAGTGATTATCAAAACTGGGCTGGGCGACGTCCAGTACTTAAGCAGCCGCGTTTTGAAGCTTGCCACCTGAATCTGATTACTGACAGCTCCTTCCTTACCCTCGGTACTGCTGTTGCCGCATAGCTTGGTTGACGGAGCTGTCCACACGTGCGCCTCTTGGCTGAGACTTACCCCACCTCGTGCCCCGCAGCAGTAAGAAGGCCAGCAGCCCGCTGAGACCTGAGTGGGTCCAAAGATTGCACTTGATGTTAGTGAACATGCATCAGGAAAAGGCCGGTGATAATATCGCGGCTACATGCCGCCTCCTGGCCTATGAGGAGCCGCCGAGCTTGTCGTGTGTATTCTTGGCTGGGATGGCCTCTGTCTGGTTTGATGTGCCGAGCAAAACACAGGAGCACCTCACTTACACATCTAAAGGTAGCATTGATCGCAAATGTACTATGTAAGTTTGGCACGACCGAGCGAAATGGTGATCCTGGAGGATGCTCCCGCAGCTTGTGACAGTGGGGCGTACGCGTTCCTATTGTCCTTGGATCGACTAGCATAAGTCGAGTCGAACACCGAGTCCAGACGGCGCAACAGCTCCATTTTGGATGGGGTCTCCGACCGTTTTGGTGAAGCCCTGCAGGGCCGATAGGTGTTGGGTGCGTGTAGTTTCAAGATCTTGGAGGCCTTGAGGCTGCTGCTCCACTTGTTAGCGTATCGGCCCGTGTTTGAACCCTCCGAGGGTCGGTCCACCGCCTGAGATGCACACTCGCAATGCCCTGAAGCGACGGACGCGCATTCCGCTCAAGCTTGATGTGAAGCACTTACACAAGGAGTAGAAACTAGAATGAGGTCTTGCTAAGCTTTGCTAGTTTGAGATGTCAGCACGCCACATGCATCCTTCCTCCTGGACGAGTCGCGCTTGGCTAGAATGGGCATCATACAAGATCAGCATCAGCGTCAGCCTTAGCCTTACTGCAGTCTCGAGCTTACGCAACTTCTCTAGCTTTTTTAGTAAATACTGTCAACATCACGACTCTCAGATGCCAGTAGTACATACATCTGCAGGTGTTTTGAACCACGGATGCCTCGACCTTGATCTCTTCAGGGCTGCCGGAGGCTACATGGCCTTTAAGGCTTCCCATTAGTCGTTAAGGACCTGTGCGTCAATCCAGCTTCTTGCTGCTCGGTACCTGGATCCAAAGCTCGATGGACTATGCCGATGCCTGCTGTAGATCTAGAAGCCTTCCAGCTGGACCAACGATACCTCAACTTCTTTCACGATTTGTGCGGCCTTTGTCGGTGGCTGTAGGATACACGCAAGTCGCAGCATACAAGGTTTCGTCACCTTGGACAGATTGATTTAACAGCCTTCGTGATACGTGTTGATCACAGCATCGACTTGCACGCACAGAAAGTCGACAGCGCGCTTCACACCAGACCAGGTAGAGAGCTGCTCTTCAGATGCCCTAATCATCCACTAATGTACACTGGATATTGGAAAGAAAGGTGCATGTCAAAGTATAGGAGACACTCAAAGTAAGTTTGCGCAACTTGCGTTAGCTAACACTCAAAGGAAATATATCTACGCGTGACTACGAGGCCATTAGACGACCTCACTATGAATCTTCAAACTTAGCCACTCAGAAACGAACTGAAAGCCGCTAATTCCAAGGACTCCCAAAAATTCGCGGCTAGAATTCCCGCCCCTGGCCTCAGTCCGCCAAGCAACATTTACCCGTCACCAAACTTTCATCGACCTCGACTATGGTCTTTCAATATATAATATATAACGCTCGCCTACGCTGAGCACATTATCACTCGCCTCTTATAACGCAACACTCGGACCCTGAGTTCTTCGTGTTTACCCCGGATTGCATCATTGGCGATTGGGCAGTGACGAGCTTCTAGAACACTGGCGGGCCTGTCACTGCTATCCGGTTATTAGTATGCGCGCGAGAGATGGGGGAGGTGGCTTAGGTCATATCTAGGTTGGAATGTCATTGCTAGGTTTGTGGGTGTCGCTAAAGCTGGACAATGGACACTGTAAAGGTTGGTGGTGGTCGACGAGTATGGGTAACACAGCGAGGATGAGTATCTCGCCAATCAAAAAACTATGCTCAGCTGGTTGTCGTATGAGTAGATTAACCTAAGCTACACAGACCTCGAGTCTGGATCTACAACGCAACACAGACGCTCTTGCTCTAGACCTCTCAGTTCGAGGTGCACCGTGGCACATAAAAACAAGCCAAATCCCCACGTACAATCTCCCTCAAACCCCAGGAACCACAACCACTTCATCGCCAGCAACCTCGCAACCTCGCAACCATGAAACCCACACTCCCTCTCCTCGCCCTTGCCACCCTAGCCTCTACGACTCCCCTCCCCGCATCCATCTCCCCGTCC
>JAPEUT010000233.1:0-45735 GCA_027946375.1 Neodidymelliopsis sp. IMI 364377
TGATTGATTGATTGATTGATTGATTGATTGATTGATTGATTGATTGATTGATTGATTGATTGATTGATTGATTGATTGATTACTCCTCCCCTTTGCCGTCTTGTGTTGTTTTATACTGTTTGACACTCGTTTATCCTGTTCTATTTAGTTTTGTGGCTTTGTTGTTGTTGTTGTAGGATAGGCTACTCTTCTCTATTCTACGCTGTGTTAATTCTTGTACACGTGTGCTGGTAAGAGACTTATTCTTATTCTACACACCAAGTGTGCGGGTTTTGTCGAGGAGCTGGTTCGTGGCAGGGAGTGAAGTGGAGGAGAAGCGGGTGGTAGGCAGAGCAGTGGTTATGTCAAGTCAAGTTCTATAGTTGAGGAAGATGGGATGGGATATGCATAAACAGTATCCATATCCAATCGACTATAACCTTTCCCTGTACTCGACTCCTACCCTCCCACCTTTTTGATCCCTACTATACAACAACATCGAAGAAAGACTTTTATCCCCTCCCTCTAAACTGCTCTCCCATCATCTCCCCCAACGTCCGCCGCTGCCTTGCCCCACCACCAACACCCGTCTCCCCTGCCAAGATGCCCGAACTCGCTCCATCCCCCCTCTCACTCTCCAGCCGTTGTCGCAGCCCCTCGAACCTTCCTTCTCCTTTCTCCTCGTCCCCAACCATCCACGCCGCAACGCGCCAGCTCGATACCCCGCCCGGTAGCAGGTCGCGCCGGTACGCGGTGCCAACTGCCCAGCCCAGCGCGGCGGCGATGAGGGAGCCGGGGAACTGGGAAAGAGCGAGTTGTAAGGGGGCGAGGTACGAGGTGGCTTTGGAGGTTATGGTGAGGCTGTGTGTCCAGATGGAGGTGGCTTGGTGGGTTGTGGAGGAAGGGGTTGTTTGTGAGGAAGAAGGGGTCGAGGGGGATATGCGGTAGCGGTACGTGTAGGGGATTGCGGCGTAGTAGTTTGCGAGCAGGGCGAAGAGGATGCTGGTCGGTCCGCTGGGGAGGTAGTTGATGGTGCCGAAGGTGAGGGGGCGGAGGACAAAGGTGAGGAGGATAGGGGGGAGGAGCGTCGTGTAGGGAAGGGTTGCGATGATGAAGGACTGTGGTGTGTCAGTGTATACAGCCATCACGCTTGTGTGAAGTTTGAACGTACAAGGAACTTGCGACTCCCCCATAGCCTCTCCACGACCCTCAGCTGGTAAAAGGCCAGTACGCCGAATAAAACCTCAGTCGAATTGGTGAAGACCGCATTCCAGGTCAGGAATCGCCACAGCTGCCCATAGCCCCAGATATGCGGCACCACAGCAATGGGCAGATAGTATCGTGTGTCGGTGAGGGAAGCGATCAGGGCGCCGATTACGATGCCGAAAACGAGAAACTGCGAGACGGGCGCGTTGGTGAAGCCCGAAGATAACATCGTGTCACGGCCGCAGTGTACGAACGTTGAGTATGAGAGGGGTTATTGCTCGCGCATAGCGTGTGGGAGATTGTACGCGCGGGTGTTGCATGAAGAAGCGATGACGAAACCGTGGTTGTGGAGCACGATGCGGAGTAAACGTGGCACCTCCGAGGGTCACGTGCCATGACTTTCAATAATTAATACAGTGACATTTCCAACTAGCATAATGATACAACTGCATACCAGCGCGGGAAAGCCCAAGAAACAACCCACCCAAAAATTTGTGTCCATTCATGATTCCTTGCGGAAGTACCTCAACAAAACGCCGTGCTGTGCAACAAAGAGAATCATAAGGCATGTCGTCGTTCAAAGCGTCTCAATCGGTTTCTGTATACCGTCTTCGTATGCTTCCCCTCAGCTTCGATATGGTCTTCTTCATGAACTGGTCTTCATTCTCTTTTGGGTTGAAAAGAAAATCCCTCTGTGGTTGCTCAGCCGCTGGTGTCGTAGGACTCATCTGTGTCTCATCTATCCTATCTGCAGAGGGGGATCCCGAACCCACGTCGTCGGAGTGTAAATCTTCCCTCAGCGTTCTCGTCGTCGCTCGACTTCTTAGTGGTCTCACGTGTTCGGTGTCCTTCCACCATCGTTCTTTGTCTGGTCGATCTAGCAAGGGAGATGATGTTAGTACAGATATCGTTGATGAACGAGGGGCATGTGAAGGCCCGCTTAAAGTACAACTGGACAGTACTTGCTCTTGCTCTCCTGGCCCTCCAAAGGTACCCATAACACTACGTGAATCAAATGTGCTGTCTGACGGCGAAGGCCGTAGGCGATCGTTGCTCGTGGTGTGTGCGTGTCGGCTACTCGTGCGCGGTAGAGGGTCGGCGACCGAGTGTTGTCGAGTTCGAGGCTCCGTGCTGCTACTAGAGCTAGTGTAGCTTGACGAGGGTCGTTGACTGCTCGAGCGCTGCAATTGATCCGGTCGGTAGGAGCTACGAAGTCCTGAGGGCTGGTGTGTCTGCACTGGAGCGACTGTAGCAGGTCGATACAGTTGCGAGGCTGATGTGGCAATGTGTTGCTCTACGCCCGGTGCCTGACGGTAACTTCGCTCCCTGAAATGCCCCTCGACAGCTCGAGGAGTAATCTGCGAGGGCTCTTCAGGTACCTGAGAAACTGGAGAAGCCGGTGCTGCGGAGACCAAGTTTGCAGCCCTCAACGACGCCTCTGACATCCTCTTCGACAGGTTATGCGCCGACTTTGTCCGCTCTTTACTCAGCTCGATGAACCGCTTCGATCGGGTAGAAGTACCTGTCTGGCCCGATCGGATAGAAACGCAGTCGCGTTCAGGATCTGCCCGAGGTGTCGCTGGCTGGCTGTAGTAGTCCGAGTCATCGTAGCTTGTCGCAGGACGTGATTCATCTATGCTGCAGATGCGATGAGGGTAGTTCGCGCTGCCGTCTACTTGTCTCGATTCTATCGCTGCGACTCGCGCCTTGAGATCGTTGAACTCCCCCTCGAGGTGCGTCTTCTCGCCTTCCAGGTTGGTAATCATCTCCACAGCCTCGTCTAATGCCCCTTGTTGATCTTGCATGCTCGCTATCGCTTCATTGTTGACTTTGGTGAGATTCAAAACTTCTTTCTTGAGGTTCTCGTTTGCGGTCTTTGCAGTTTGGTTGATATCATACAACTTTTGGACGTCGGCACTCAAATCTTCGAGTTGATCTTCGTAATCTCTGAGACCGTCCAGCTTATCGTGCAGCTTCTTGTTCTCCTCAGCCAGATCTTCGTTCTCTTCTTGCAGCAGCTTGAGGCGCTCTACTTCCTGCTTGGCTTTGACCCATTTTGCGTGCACCTCATGGTTGTCTCTCTTCAGCAGCTCAACCTTGATGTTTTGTTGAATCAGGTCATTTCGCAGCTTCTCAACTTCAGCACTCAGCTCCTTGGCTGTCTTGTTGCGCGGAGGCGAATCGTCGTTTGGCCTCCGTCTACGAATTGGCGATTCAGGTTCCATGAGCTCTGGCGGAAGGTCGAACTCGTCAAACTCGTCAGGTGACGGAGCTGGTGTGTGTAGCTTCGAGGGTACTGGCGTTGTGAGTCGTGGAGGAACAGGTTCGATTGGCGTGGACGCAGGTGTGGGCGTCTTCATAGCGCGCGCTGCTTGGAGCGCATGACGCAAATACTCCGACTTTGGTTCGTTCACAGTGATTGTCGATCGAGAGAAGACAGGTCTAGCTTCGGGTGTGGAAGGTCTGAAAGTGTGATCGAGGGAGGAACCTCGAGACGAGGGCGGCGTGGCCATAGTCGTAATGCTAATTGTAGTTATAGTCGTTGCCGTACAGAACTGACCGGTAATATCTGATTGGGCCTGGATCGTGCGCGAGGAGCGACTATATGGTGGTTTGCGACTGGGGACGAACAATTCTTTTGTTGCGCACAAAGTCGAAGCCTGAAACAAAGCAAGTGGACTGAAAGTTGCGCGTGCGCCCACAATGCGCTGCGCTTCCTGTCCCTCAAGTGTAGCCCCGTCACTGGAGAGCGTTGTGAAGGGCAAAGGGCCAGCACAACGTCATTGAACAGGGCAGATGTTCTGTGTAACGTGGGTCGGTCGGTACGGACCGTTGCGGTGTTTGGAGGGTGTTTCGGTGGTGGGGGGACTAATTACAGTCGTTGTGCGCAAACACAGGAGGGAAGTCGCTCGATAGAGGGTCTGTCTTTGGGGCCATGTCTCTCTCGTCGCCGTATCGGTTGTGCGCAGGAGCCAGAATTTGGTTCGCTGGGGGCTAGCCAAGTTGAAATAGGCGGTGAATTCCACGTCACTGGAGGATTAATAGCGGAATGCAGCTCCAAACCACGGCGGGCAGAAGCATCAATGACTGCTGCTTCTTGCACGGGGAAGCAAACGTACCCAGGCGTGAGCGCGCTCTGTGAACAGGGGGTGGGCATCGCATCGGAAAAGGGACACTGTGCGTCGGGCAGCAGTTGCATGTTTAATGTGGAGCACACCTGCGAAGTCGCGGTGCCTCTCTCTGCGCATGCATCGCTAGACGGCGAAGGCGTATCCCGGCACAACGGTGGTATTTCCCCGCCCTGTCCTGTTGGCTGCAAAGCGTGCTAGTCGCGGATCGGTGCATTAGTGCTGGACCCCAATGTGCTGTCCTGGAACCTGGTGCATGTGTTCCCTGCAGCGACGACAAGTCACCGCAGAGACAAACGTGATGAAACCACACCTGCTTTGTGCGCTCATCTGCTCGAGGTACACGAACGTGCCATGGCTTGCAGATACCGTGACGAGAAAGGTGAGAACGGGAGGAGGCGCGTTCCTGGCGCGAACCACGAGCTACTGCCGTAGCGCCCTGCCGTATGCAGGAGATGGCCAAAGGTGGCGATTTCTCCACCCTTCATGTTCGCTTTGGAGATGCCCAACCCGTCGTTCCAGTTTGAATAGGACGATGGCGATCTGACATATATGTAGCCAAGTAACGCACGCTTATCGCTTGCGTGGTGATGATACTGCTTTGAGCAAAGCCACTTGTGGGATACAATGTTGCATGTTCACTTCACTGGTACCAAAAGTTCGTTTTTGTTGACCCTGCAGCTCGCGACAGCTCATGCTCCTTCCGTGATCCTGCTCTAGCGGCATGCGATCTTTCAAGTTGTGGCGTTGACTTGTGAAGTAAAAGGTTCGGAAGAAGAGAAAAGCCTAAGACACCTGGCCAGACATATTGATCAACAATGCTGCTTCTCAGGTGGCCACGCACACGCGCATCGTTCTCTTGTCGAACCGAAACTCAATTTCACTCTGCGCTGATTCGCCATACTCCAACAGCCCTGCAGCCCACCATCTTGCATCATAGCTCGTCAAAAAAACTACGAAGGTTGCCGACGGAGCGGGTCCCGAAACTTTATTCAAGGTATATGTGGAGGCGGAACCAGATTCCCAACTGCCGCAGGCGAGATTCCAGACCTTACCAGACCTGGACGACGTATTGCGAATTAACTACCTACGCCGCCTTGTCGCGTGCTCAACAAAGCGTGGTGACAATACAGGTACACGAGACTGAGCTTGGCGACAAGAGGGGTCACTTTGAATAATCCGCGCCTGCGTGAAGAAGAAATTACCAATAATTACAATATAGTACAGGACAAACTTCATGCCTATTTCGTGCAGTCATGTGGTTACGCGTACAGTGCAGGCCAACGGCTAATCCATCTCGACCGCGACGCCCGCTTGTCTCAGCCTGTCTTCCCATTCCCTTCTCAGCACCTCCATCTCTTCCCAGCATCTCTTCCCAGTTTCCTCAAACTTCTCTTGGTCTTCCTTTGTAAGGTCTCGCGCGTATGGATCTCGGCCCTTCCTCTTGTACTCTCCCAGTCTACCTCCCCAGCCCCAGCCAGCTACTTCTGTCCGCTCCACGCGCTCTTGACCCCAAAAGTCTGTTGCACTACCCCACTTGCCCACACCTTCCCTCTCCTCCATGGCATCGAGCGTGCTTTGCTTTGCCAGCGCAAGCCAGACCATAGCCACAGCACCCTTCTCGACAGTGATAGGGTGCCATTGGCTGCCCACCCAGCGTGCGACGTAAAACGCAACCAGCATTGCATACTCGAGGATGAGAGGGAGTGCGAAGATTGACGTTGCCGTAATGCCAGGATGTGTGACGTAGACGAAGGGCTTCGTGGTACCAGGAGCTTTTTCAGGCTGATCAAAATATTGGTTTACGGTGTCAGCTGTGGCTGGTAGTCTGGAAGTGATGCCCATGACGTCTGTCAAACGCTTCGACGATTCATATGCCTCTGCAGACCCGAGTCCCTGCAAGTCATTTATGTCGAGACTGTGTCCGTATGCTTCCAGGCTACTAGTCCAGATCAATCTGCCTCTCATGCCTTCGCCTTTGGGATGCTTGGCGAGCAGTGGCGCAAGGTAATGTCCTAGTAGATAATGTCCGAAGAAGTTGGCGCAAAAGACTTCGCCGAGAGGCGGCTCCTCATCTTGTGGCTTCCCGTCTTTGGTGAGTATCTGCGGTTTTGCGACCCGTCCTTTGCCAGACAGCTTGTATGTAGGCCAACTGACTGCCGTTCTCCACCGTCTAAGGACATTCCATATCGCTAGAGGCCAGTTGATGCCAGTCCAGCCGCCAATGCCAGCGTTACATATGACAACGTCGAGCTTTGGTGTAGTTTCTCGTAGCTTCTTGCTGAGCTTTTGCACCGAGACGAGGTTCAGCAAATCCAGTCTCTCCTGTCTAAAGTGTATGCGCCCCTGCAGCAGCTGCGAGATGCCCGGCAGGGTTTGTTCGTGTTGGCGGCAGACCTTACGCAGGTGTGCTTCTAGGACCTCGATCGTGGCGTCACCCTTCTTTTTGTCGCGTGTTGTGACAATGAGAACAAGGGATTCCGTTTGAGGTCGCGTCTGAAGGAACTCATCTATGATTCGTGTTCCGATGCCAAGTCCCAGGCCGCTGTAAAAGTGTCAACCGGCCGCACGTGGAGTTGTGGAGAATACCGATACCTGTTGGCGCCTGTGACGAGGACGTAGTAGCCATTGCCTGGTTGTGGGATGTCTTCAAGGTATGGCATGGTTGAGGGCTGGGATTGAGATGATGCGGATCCTCAAATGCCGAGCGCCGCGAGTTTCGCTTATAATTCCAACATCTAGCAACCAATCAAAAGAATACACCTGATTTATGAACCATGATTGGATCGCATCCCAAATCCCGAGTGCGAGTGCGATTTTGAGGAGAGCTCGCCGGTTAAGAACTCTCCCGTGCAGAACCTGTTTGACTTGTCTTCAGCCTAATCAACTGTGGATATTCGTCTCGTGCACATGGCAGGCTGCTGGAGTGTCTCGGCCAAATGCCGAGCTGGGGTGGTACTATGTCTAAGAAAATATTTCTCTCACACTACAGTGAGCCGATGGAAGCCCTTATTTCGGTCGTCCCCAAACTCAAATCGAGTCCATGCACTCGGCACTTGAGTTTTGCGCTCCAATACCGCAGCCTTGTATACATAACCTCTGCTTTCTTTCTAGATCGCGGTTGTACGCCGAACCATGTATGAGCACCTCCTGAGCTCTCTCTGACTGACTTGGGAAGAAACTGCGATCATTTCTCCAACAAGGGTACAGTTATCAAAGTCGTAATTTATACACTTGCTATCACTGTCTACTTCGGTCGCAGGGCAGCATCGGACCATTCTGCTTGGATGTCTTGGCCATTGCACGTTGGCTTTTCAAGGTACCCTCGTCGAATTGTCTACCCCCAGGTTCTGTTTCGTGGAGGATAAGATTCGTGAGTCGTCAGATGGACTAATAACGTTGATTCCCGAACGCTAAGGGCGACACGGAGTCGTTGCGCCTTGCGGGGAAGACGGACACTGGTCGATAGGTGCCGGAGAAGGACCGTCACGGCACAGCCGTTGTCGTCAGTTAAGGGAGGCGAAGCACGTAGCAAAAACAGCTGATAGCTGACGAAACGTGGTCGTTGCGGATGGGGGACGCAACGCGAACGGCTTTGCGGTTAGCACGGAGGAGACTTGCAAATTGAAAGATCCCGAGGGGGTGCCTGAGCCACGCGAGTGCAAATTCTACACCAATACGCGATGCACGATTGTGTACGTCAAGCAGCACTGATACGCCTGAGGAAAAACCAGCTGGACAAGCTTCCACGTTGTCTGCACTGGGCGTTTGCATGCACGTCACGCGCGTAATTTCGGCGCGCGTTTCAGCCTAACCACTGAGCCCGGTCTAGGGATCGTCGTAAACGCGTGCAGATAGGCCGACGGAGTTCACTCCGTATACTGGTAACGGTGGAGTAGAGTGTGGAGCGAGCGGCCACTCAATTCTATTAACCGAACATGGCATGAGCTGAGGCTGGTCAATTTTGTCTAGACAACGTCTATCATAGTAGGTTTCGAAGGCCAGAAGGGGGCCCACTCTTGTACTGCTTGGCGTGAAGTCTCTATACAGCTGGTGTGAATGACGACAGTGAAGGTTTAAGATAGAGGGATGTGCCGCGAGTGGTGCCGGCGCTTGCTCAGCTCTTGGTCAGCACGATCAAGACACCCTAGACCAGCGGTAGTCGGGTGACATTGAGGGCCTCGGTTGATCTCCTTCCCGAACTTTGGAAAACAATGGAGATGATGTGATATTAAGGCAACGGAGCGAGTTTCTGGATACGAACATAGAAGGCTTGATTTAAATAGGGCCGACTGCGTGCTGCGAGCGAAACGGGGCTTTCTGTCAGAGCTCGGCCCGCTCCCGCGAGCCAAAACGTCGGTTCCTGAGGCATGAATCAGATCGTCCTTTGTGGTGCCTTGTCGCTCGTTCCAGTAATGGTAAGCCTTAGGCTGGCCAAGCTTGATGAATCTACTAGTACCTGTTGCTGGTGCTGCCGGTGCTGCCGGTGCAGCTGGTGCTGATACAAACATGCCAGCGGGGATTTTTTGATCGACAACTGCTACAGCCGTCCAGTCGTGGAGAAGGCTGAATACGCATGATTCTATGTTTGTGGCGGGTCCGATCGCAGAAACAGAGAAAGCAGGGACTGGATTGATGAGGCGAATCCAGCGCCGGCTCGGCTAACGATTGGCTCGCTCCGTTTCTCCGATCTGAATCTTGCAGTCTCAACATGCAAAGACAACATCCCAACGAGTTGCAGAAGGGACTCACTGACCAACTAAGTGTCGTTTTTGTTTTAAGTGATCGTTCGTAGCGGGAATATCAGCCTGGAAGAACGGCTAGCCGAGCATAACCTGTTCCAGCCGTAAAGCAATGGGGCGCTGCCGTGTTGCCTCGAGTTTGGGCGTATCGAGTTCATGTCCATGTGGAGACTAGGTTTCGACCGGGAAGTAGAGTCACTTCTTGTGAAACCTGGCTCACATGTGACATTTACGATTGATGAGCCCACTTGTTGTCGGGAAGGGAGCCGGATGATGTTCTTGTTTCCTGCACGTTCGTCACTAACTTGCTCCACAACGGCACACAGGACATTGACAACGCCACACCAGAGCCCTGTAGTTTTGATTGAAACTCGGGGAAGAGGACGCTTGGTTTGAGATACAACCCAATCAGTGCTTCACATCCCTCAAAGCGAAGCCTCGGTTACGGAACCATAACATCGAGGACCTCAGTTGCTCAAGAGGTGAGACTAGGCTCTAGCTCGTGCCTGTTTGATGGTGTATAAGCTGTATGCGAGTTTGGGATTTCCATTGATGCTCGCATTCCTGCAGGATTGAGATGTTATTCGTGGATGGAAATTCCGTCCACACGTATATAACACTGTTTTGATGGTAGGATCCGTTGACCGGTTGGCTGCGGCAATCGAGCTTGAAACGGTTGACATGCGTGCAGCCTCCGCGGACATGGGGATCTAGCGTTCAGTGAAAAATAGTGGCCTGATCACGTTGAAAGCAGCATTGTAGTGCCCTTGTGACTAGCGAGTCAGTAGTGATATTCCGGAAGCTTGACCCGCATTGGTGTGTGACTGAACGAAAGTGAAGCTGACAGTTTGCAGACACAAGCCGCAATTTCGCCTGGGTGCCCCTAGGAATACGCCTTGATTGCCCCAAGTGCCACAAACACAACGATCATGTAGATTGACCTGTATAGCATCTGGGCCATCTGGAAGCTCAAGATCTGCGAACCAGGATTAGGCCCATCGCGTAGAATCTGTATACACCTATCTACCCACTCGGTCACTCAATGCTAAGGTGCTGACTCCGCTAATCGTAGCCCACCTTTTCAGAGGTGATTATCCGGTCTGTTGGCATGTGTGCTGACACTGTGGCCCACGCTCGCAATTGGAAGTTCGTAGCAACGAACAGCGGTTCGAGCTTAATCTCTCATGACTAGTCTGTATTGATTGGATGTGCGACCCCGTAATAGTTGGCCCTCATATCACAGAATTTCCGGGTTCTGGAGTATAGACCTGCAAACATGGTAGCACACAACACCTGCCGATGTGCGGCAGCTTGTATCACCTGAGTGGGAAATGACAGTAGAATGAGGCAAGCATCTTGCAAGAGCGGCGATGATGGCTAATGCGCTGGTTGAGCTCTTTCACGAAGTCTTTACCTTTCTCACTCTGGCGACTTTGAAACGTGAAACAGCCAGAAGAAGGATTCGTGCTTCGAAATGGGTGACTGGTATTCAGTAATAAGAGGGTCTGTCATGTTGCTGCATGCTGAGCTTCCAAAAGAAGAGACGGTCGGCCGTGCCTGCGCGCATCATGGCAACTGTACAAGTGATTTAGAGGGACGTCAAGTACAATCGGTGAGGAATACTGGAGATGATGCAAGATAAAAGCGAAACCAGATTTCGGTAGGATTTCTCACCATTCAACGTTCGCACCACGTCAGTGGCAGTGGTGTTGTGTGCGTAACGATCGGAGTTTACTCCCGACGAATCATGCCGGAGGATTTTGTCCGTTGTGAGACTCCTGTGTGGCAGAGTCAGATACAACCAAATGCAACAACAGTTTGAGAATTCAAAAAGAGCTTGGAGCATGTATCGCTCCCTCATCTCTTGTCAGAGGGTTAGACATACTACACCGAGTGTTGTAGCAAGAATAGCTTTGGCGACAGCCTCGGAAGTGGTTTGTTGAGAAAGTGTTGCGCGGCGACTCCACAGCGAGGCTCCTGTTGGGTAACGTCTGTAAGTTGAACGTGCATTAAGTGGAGATGAGTAGAACCATATTTGCTAGTATATTGATAAAACAGATGGAGTGAAAACATTCTTGAGATGGGTATTTTGCAGCTTTCCGCTGTCCCGTATGCGCCTTGCTTTGGTACTACAACCGGACCGTGAAATCAATCGAAGAAGCAGACAACTAGTGCTATCATGACCTAGATGTAGAGCTTTTGCAATCACCTAGAGCAAGAGTTAGGATGTTGAATTGGGAAACGTGGAATCAAGTAACAAACCACAGTCTTCGTGCAGTCGATACTCTCTAGCCTTTTGTCAGTGTCATGTCATCCATGAAGCTTGATGGTCTTACATGGCTACTACATTTGCAGGGCATCTTTTGTGTGTCTCCTGGTATTTTGTGCACCAAGCTCGAACAACGTATCGTAGATGACTACATTTGTACTGGACTTGGGTGTAATCACACATCGAGAAGGCTTTATGTATGGATTTCGTTGGTGGTATGGCCAGTAACGTTGATCGAGATAGACCGAAATACTGTAAATGAGTCAAGACAGCTTAGCAGTAGACGCAAGTAGTTGAACTGAGACTCGGAAGTATGCGTGGCTGCGCGCCGGTCCGTCTACTATGTATGCAAAGCAGCAGTTAGAGGTCAGTGCAAACCAGGTACCCGAAAGCAAGATGCAAAGCCAAACGGCATAAATGTGCTCTAGCCCATGTGACATGCATCAAGGACGCAATGATTTGCTTAGCCGGGAGACCGAGTGTGGTCGAGCACTTGCTTCCAAAGTTTGAGCTAGCTGAAAGTCTACCCACTTCCGAGGACAACGTCCGGGTGTAATGGCGTGTCCCGGCGGCATACAGAGAGCACTGACTACGGAGGTTGTGTGTAAGAAAACACCGTAGCCAAGCAACGGGCAGAAGCTTCCTACCGGGGGCGTGAGTGGTTGGTTGCAAGGCAGTTGGGAGACGGCATGGTGTCATCTCGCAGCTCTGCCGCTAAATGCCACTAGCACAAGTGTACCAAACTCGGAAAGTGGCTTGATCTGCACAACGGGTCCACGTTGGTTTGATGGATGAAGGAGACGATGCATGGGCTGGCGCGCCGTTGAAACCTTGACCTTGTGTCTGGACGAGGCTGGTGTCCAAGCTTCTCCAACACAGTTCATCTTCTCCACGCTTGGCGTTCGTAAGACGGTCCTATAATACGCGCGTTAATGCCGTTGCTTATGGAGTGTCCTCTGCCAGTGTCAACCTAGTTTGAAGACACCAAAGCCGGCGAGAAGGCAACCAGCCTGGGCGACCTGCAGCCTCCCGTCTCCCCGTTTGGAAGGGAAGCCTATAAGAAACACCCGCAACTCAGCAAGCGTTGCACGCACACGGTTGCTGCACCGGTCAATTTGGGAACCAAGTCGGGCGACATGTGTCACGTCTCGAGGCTGGACGTCAGGCGAGTCGTTGGGACACTCACTCCCGCGACTACCGCATTTGACACTTCGGCCTCCGCAACTGCCGCTAATGTTTAGCAATGACCCCATGGACCCTCTTCAATAAGGCAGGTCCATCGGTCAGGAAGGGCTTCGAGCCTCATGGCGCCAAGAGGAGAAGGCTTCGTGAGAGGCCTCCAGCATCACGGCCTCCTCTCATACCTGCGGAACCACAGTTTCATCTAGGCTCATTTGTACAGCGCGATCCCAGAGCCAAGGTCGGATGTTTCACGCACGATTTTCGCGGGTGTAATGTGCATTTCGAGAAAATCGAAAGGTCCAAAATGAAGCTTGGAAGCAGCCGTCGATCGGAGATCCACCCTAACGCGTGGCAGTGGGCTCTTCGATCGCCCAAAGTCTTGTGGCTTTATAGCAACGACATCCCGCCATTACTGAGACATGAGTTGTAACGGTACTTATATCAGAGCTGAGGAGGATCAGTCACATCAAGTCGAGTTTATGTGTATGCCTTGGTTCTGCAAGAGATATTCGAGGTTGCGTTGCCCATGACCCACTCCATACCATGCAAGAATGCACAAATCTCACGTAATCATTTCGCCTATAGAGCAAGTAAAAGTACGGCACAGGAGAGAACACGAGAGTTGAGTATGGTCACCAGAATGGAGAGATACTGTGGATATTGAACCGTGCGCCAGGGGTTTATCATTATCATGTCGTCATTGGCTACGAAATACATGTCACTTCACAACCTACTCCACATCACTGTCAACATGTCCAGCATGTGAGACCTTCTCGGAGTCACACATTTCTTACCGAGGCTAGTGTTTGTAGAGGATCCTGAAAGGTGAGCTTGTCCGGGCATTCGACGGTCTCTGGAAGGGGCGAGGGATTCAAGCTTGAAACCAACGTCGCGCCGACTCGACGAAAATAGCGCACGTATATTATTGAACTTTTCCTACGACAACGACGGTAACTGGTATATGAGCACTGCTCCACCATTTTTAAGTAACCACCACTACACACCATCCTGATGCTACCACATGGACCCTCATAGATCGATCAGGGGCGCGCTCATATCCCACATCGGATTGTCTGTGATTCGATGCCCTTTTTCGTTCGCACATGCTTCGGTAGCTCCAATGGCTCTTCCAGATAGATCATCAACATCGTTGTTGCAAGATATCGAGTCTCGATAAGTAGCTGCAACGCTGGAAGAAGAACCATTTAGTCGCTGTAACCAGGAATCGGAAGCCGTCAGCCGGTGGAATTTGTAATCGTTATCTTCGCTTGCGTCGCTACACAAGGCCGGGTCAAAGTCCACACAACCTTCATCCTGCATGGTTTTACGGAATATTTCGCTTCCATATGTCTCGTTGCTCTTCGTATGAGTCTTCTCATCGACCGCGTTGTCGGCCGCCTTATCAACCGACGAGACCCATTTAGCTGGTTTGTGGTCGATCTCATGTAGCGTACGCCGTACCTTGCATGTTTTGGCCTTGCCGTTTGCGCATGTCTCACGTTGGCAGATGTGACCGGCGAGACAGTTAGAGAGGCGGCAGCTGCTACCACGCTGACAAGTCACGCCTTTCAAGACATATCGTAAACAATATATTGTGTCGTCGTTGACAGGTGAATGATCATATCCGCATAGGTCGTAACCACATTTACCCTGCAAGTGAAACGCGTTGCAGATCTTATGGGTCTTGTAGCGCGCCTCATACTTTGCCCATTGAACTTTGGTCGGCGGACGCATGTACGTGTCCAGCCTCTCCCCTTTGAAATTCACTAGAACAAGTCCAACATGTGCTCGTGTTGGCAGCTGGCGTAGCTTCTGCGATGTAAAGTTCTGGTCTATGGCAGCGTTCAAGCCAACATTCGGTTTGTCTGGGTGTTCATACCAGCAGCCCTTTCGTGTGCAGCCCCCCTACGATAGCTTAGTAACAGAGATAGATCATACGCAATACTAGACATACCTTTAGGTAGTGGTACTTGCAAACCACTGAAGACCGAGCTTTCTTAGCACTACCAGGCGTAGTGTGCTCCACAGGTCGATTCCCACTGGTGATCTGGAACACCTGGGGGAATGCCAGATAGTCCATGTTCATGCGCATAACGTCCGCGTCGATTACTTCGCATCGGAGGAATGAGATCACTCCTTTTTAAGCGCATTGAACTCCGTGAGCAGGTCGTTATAGCTTTTTGAACTCTCTTCGAGTGCTTCGGTACACTTCTCAGTCGCCGTCTGCTACAGGTTAGGACGCTTCTTAGATTGGGGTTGACCACTCTGCTTACCGACAACAGTTGTAGTGCATCTACGCCTTGGGCGTCTAAGATGTCGATTTGAGGTATCGAGGACATCTTCTCGGTGTATCTAGTAGATCCAACAGTTGGGAGATGAAAAAAGCGCAAACAAGTCGGAATGATGTGGGTGGAAGGTGGGGTCAAAGCAGAAGAAGAAGAAGAAGAAGAAGAAGAAGAAGAAGAAGGTGCGAAACCGGTAAACACAACACGGTCCACTGGCCAACTCGAGTCACTCGCTTTCGCAGAAGACCGAAACACATGCATAGAACAGCATACAGCTCTATTCTCACCATAGCCAGAACTGCAATCCATGATGAAATACAATCTAAATAGGCACCTTAACAGGGAAGCGCAAAACTGGTGACACACTAGCAGATTCAAGGATGACAGTGAAAGCAATATGCGCACATTGAGACTCATGACCTGCAGCCAATGCCGCACAACTTGGCACCATACATCTTAGTAGCAACTATGAGGATATGCCACATGATCGTCGCAAGCATCTAACAGACGGCAGATCACATGTCTGCACGATGTGCACGCACTACGTACGAAGTACCTCCCAGTCAACATCGGCTTCAACATTCTCCCAATCTTCGTCATCACTGAGCTCGATACGATCCCAGTTTGCATCGGCTTCGACTTCGGCGGCAACAGCTCTGAGCACCGAAGCTATTGTGCGGCTCCTCGAAGTGGTCTTCTCCTGCATCTGGGCATCGTAAGCATAGTGCGATTCAGCTACTGAGGTATCGCTCACCGTCGCTTGGTCTTCTCGAGTTTTAAAAGTTGAGTCTACAGTTGCGTTGCACAGGGGTGTGCGCTTCTCTGGCGAGCTCTAGACACTGTTAGCTTCAAGCTATTGTTACTGCTGCTGATGAACGTACAGATGGTAATTGAGCCGGGCACTTGGCAACCGCCTGCTCTACATCGATTCCAGCCGCTTTCCCAGGAACGTCTGAGCTAAAGGTAGTTTTCCCAGGGCTTTCAACAGTCGATGATATAGGCAATATCTCGCTCACTGACGTCGACTTCGCTGAGTTGTTTGGCACCTTTTTCTCTATTTCCTCCAACTCCTTCGTCACCTTCTCTACCTTTGTCCGCCACACAATTTCTGACAGCTTGCTTTCCGCCAGCAGGCGCTCACATTCCTTCCCCATCTGGGCTTTTGCTCGAAAGAACTCCTCTCTATGGCTTCGCCTAGACTCACGATCTTCTGCTCGCATCTTCTGCTCAGTCTGTTTTCGAATGTACTCTGCTTTATCCGAGAGTTCAAGCTTCCGACCTAAGGCCCGGGCCGCACGCTGGCGCTCGGCGAAGTCTATGAAGCGATTTGGATCGGTACAGATACGACCTGTGAGAGAGAAACCAGCGCGTGCCTTGCTGGTCTCGTTGTCGAGGTTCAGGGCAGGGATCTCAGATGCGGAAGGCACTGGTGTGGCTGAAGAAGTTGCGATCGTTGATGTCTGGGATGCGTATTGAATAGGGTCGGGATATTGCTTGGAAGTCTCTTGTCTTACACTGTCAACGCAAAGGTCGTAGGCGAGGTGGATGGTGCACCATCTCTTTCCACGCGTCTCGATTTGGCGGTCAGCTTCATCCTTGCTCATCTTCCTATCCTGAGATATCTTATCTAGCTGTCTTCTGGTATCCTGGAGATCGATGGCCGTCTTTGTACCTCTCTCTTTTATGACTGGAGATGGCTGGAGCTTCTTCATCCCTTCTTCTGCAATACTGATAGCAGTTTCGAGCCTCCGCTGCGCAACCGGCCCCCTGTTGGAAACCGCAATACTCTCATTCTTTTGCTCTGTCTTATCGTACAACGTACTTTTGTCAGACACGGTGTCCGGCACAAAACTGCAGGGAGGATCACAGGGATACTGTCGCGTCTTCTGCAACAGCTCAGGCAACATAGCGCGCTCATGTTCTCTCAGACCGCCATCCACCGAATGCGACGCTATAAGCGGCATCACAGATGATGGAGTCTTCGGCTGATCCATGAACATTCTGTCCAACGCCCCAGGCCCCGCAACCTCTGAGTACCCGGGCCTCTCTCCAAATCCGCGTCGATGCGCATACGGATTGTAATCCAGCGGCTCAGAAATTCTTGTATACCCTGTTGCTGGACCGGTAATGGGACTCCCATCCAGCGGACTATAATACGGTGGACGATCCAATATGCCGTAGGGGTTCCTGATATCTGGTTGCATTGCCATGGGCGATCTGGGGGAGGGAGGGTTGGTGCAGGTGGAACTCAAGAATGAGGGTTGTCCAGAGGAGCCGTAGTAGGAGTCGTATCGAGGAGATGGGGTCTCGTGTCTTCGAGTATCGAAGTCACGGGGGTTGGGGCAGGTATTATGCTGCGCCATGGTGGTGTTTGTGGTGTCTGGACACGCTAGTAAAGGTGTGAAGTGCTGCGTAGCAAAAGAAGATCAGTATTAGAATCTTTGAGCGGTGTTAAAATGGCTATGTATCTGCGCTTACCAGAGCGTCGAGTCTGTTCAGAAACCGTGTCCACAACGAGGAGATAGTTATACGTGTAATGCAAAGTACCACTTGGGCAGTCTCAGGGTTCAGTCATTTCACGATCTTCCATCACCGGTGTCGCAAGCAAGCAGTTTTGGGTTGGTACTGGTACGGTGAGGGTTCTGCCCCCCTCAACCCACCCATACTTCGCCATTCTCGTCACCGACACTCGAGGATGGAAAAGGTTGCACTCCCTCCCAAAACCGATAAGAAGGAAGCACGTGAAGTGGAAATGTGCTTTCATTTGAATGTCGCTTCCCATGGGGAAGCCTGTACAATAATAGCAAATAACGCCAATGCCATCATAAGCAACCATAGTTTGGTGGTCGATGCTGTGCGGTGTTGCCCCAGAACGCCAAATACAAAAAGAACAACAGGTACATCCAAGTCGCAGCTCGACAAGCATTAACCCTCCAACGCCATCGTCATATCTAGTTACACTCTATATAGTCATGTTCAGTGACTTGGCCCTGCCCTGGGCGTTGGCCTGGGACTAGGGTTATACGTCCACGCGCCCTCACGTACCAGTCTTTCTCGCGCTTCCCTCTCCTTTCTCTTCTCTTCGTCCGTAACTTGGTCATGGACCCAGTACGCGGAACTTGTCCGTTCTCTGAAGCGCTTGTGCCTCTCCTTGTTTGGGAATACTTGTTCCATGTTTAGTGGCGCAATGGGACCAAAAATAGCCTCAGGGTCCATGAGTTGTTGGGTCGAGAGCATTTCGCGCAGGTTAGGGGTGTTGACCCAGGATGGTTGCTCGAACTCGTTTTCCGAATCTTCGTCTTCAGAGTCTGTCATAATCTCGGGAAGCTTGATGTCATCACCGTTGGGGTACTGGATGGAGGATTGCAGCGGCGCCTTAGAGTGTGATGTGCGTGCGGAGTCGAGACCTGGAATCTTGCCCTTTGCGTATTGTGAGGGGTGGCCAGGTGTGATTGGATTCTGCTTCAACTGCGATGGTCGCTTCGGGGGGCGTTGTATGGTCTCAGTGTCATTGTCGAGTGCCCGCTTCTTGGGGGGTTGAGCTGTGTTCACTGGGGGGACACGGATCGAGTTCGCATCCTGGACGGTTCTCAAGGTCGTAGGAGCCCTGGCAGCTGCGAGATCTGCACGCGGCTGGGCTGCTTGCAACTTTGGCTTCTCAAAGCTCGTAGTGGTTTGCGGCTGCGGCCGGGGAGCTTTGGGCGGAGGTACCTTCAGTGTATTTGGTGCTGACTTTGCGGATGGCGCAAGCTTATTGGCCATGGCCGTGCCAGGCCTTGAGAGAGTAGCTGCGGTGGGTTTCGATGTCGACTTTCCAAGGGTCGAAGGGCCAGATGAGTTTGTCGAGACTGGAGCCGGACGGGCCGCTGGCGGTGGCGCTCGACCATATTGATTCTTAATGAAGATCTTTTGCGGCTCCTTGGGCTTGAGGAGTGCATCCTTGCTGTTAGGCTTGACCAGCTTCTTAGGCGGCCTGACCTTAGTTGTGGGGAATGTGGGTAGTAAGCTCTTTGGAGGAGGTGGTGGTGGCATTTCGTCTGCAGAATCAGTGGCCTGGTCCTTTAGTGTCGAGTTCACGCGAACAGTTTCCGGTCGAGGTGCTGCTTTTGGTGCTGCGTTGACTGAAGGTGCTGGTTTGAGGCTAGCTTGAGATGACATCTGGGATGGGGTCTTCGCGATCGCCGCTGCTGTGGTCTTCTTGTGGTATGCTGCAGCTTTAGTTTGCTCCTTGTCACGCATCTCCCGCAGCTTGTCCTCACTCTTCTGTCTCTGTAGCATCTCCTTCTCCCGTGCGTCTCGCTCTTTTGCCTTCTCACGCTCAGTCGAGCTACGAGTTTTACGGCTTGCATCCTTCTCTGGGCTGTCGGACGACTCCACAGTCTTGGTCGATTTATTGGATTTGACTGATTTCGTAGACTTCGCAGACTTGACAGAGTCTTTCGACGGCGATCGCATATGAGAGAAGATCGAAATCGGTCTCTCAGCCCGCTTAGGACTACCAGGAAGGTCGTCCGATGATGGCTGAGGTTGCAATTTTGGTCGCATGGGACTTGAGGAGAGGGCGTCGAGTTTGACCTGCGCACTGGTGGTACTGGAACCGATAATCTTCTCCTTTGCTGCACGAAGTGCTGAGTAGAACTTAGCCTTTGACGCACTGAGAGGGGCATCCATATATTTTTTACCAGCTGGAGAGCCGACCGGAGTGGTCGAGTCAGCAGCTGTTGAGAGATCAGGATTGGACGTCGAAATTAGTTTAATGGGCGAAGGTCTCAGCTTATGAGGCGAGGAATGTGTTGCTACAGTATGGCTCTTGTTGAGTACCGGCCTAGCAGCGTTGGCAGCTGGTGCTGCTGCCCGAATTGGCGCAATCCAATCGTCATCATCATCCTCTTCTTCTTCTTCCGCTTCGTTTTTCTCTGGCTCAGCTGGAAGGGTGGGATACGACGGTTGGGACTGCGATGTCTGCACGGCAGGTACCACTTCCTTAGGCTGTGAAGCGGGATGAACCGAAGGTCGAGAGGACTGTGAAAGGATGTTCTGGCTGACACGTTTCGCTGGCGCATGTTGCTCGAGCATCTGAAAACGTTCGAACAGACGCTGTGTGGATGTCTTGTTGTGAGTCTTGGTTGTTTCCGACTCTTCGCGCTGTAAGGTGGGACGGTCCTCATCCGCATCATTGGTACCATCTTGTTGCGAGTCGACTGGGTGCACAATCTGCGAACCTCCTAAGCTCTTGCCTCCGGTGTGTCGCATTTGACTTGTTCGACCCATACTCTTCTTTGGAAGGATCGGCTCACGGGCGGGTAGACATGCGAACGTGAGACTGCTCTTCCTAACGAGCGGCTTCACGGGGCTCGAGTGCTCAGACGGAGTGGGCTCCTCATCGACTTCCATTTCCTCATCAACGTCGTGGTGGACCATGGTATCATCGTGTTCGACAGGCTCAGGAGAAGCTGGTGGAGGTCCCGATGGCGTATTGGAGTGGTCGATCTCTGTGGGATCGAATAACATCTTCGGTTCAGGTTCGTGCGCTCGTCGATTCGCAGTGTCAAGGGCTTCGTGTGTCTCGGCTCCAATACTGTACGCGTCGGACGCAACGCGCGGAGGCTTCGGGAAATGTGAAATATCGTGTATATCTTCATCTTGGTCCTCAACGTCATCCACACCATCGAAATCGTGATGCACTACAGTGCCGGCGCTTTCTGCTCGTTGATCTTCCTCAAAATCCTCCTCGAGGAGCGCGGCGTTGAGCTCTGCTTGTTCGCGCAAGTTCTCGTTTGACGCGTTCTTGCTGCCGAAAGCGTCATTTGCTGAGACAAACGAATCGTCAAGCGCGTCCTTCCCCTCGACCTCCTCATCCTCCTCGGTCTGTAAGGAATGTCTAAACGACTGGGTCGCTTGTGTAGTTTGTGTGCGGGGATGCGAGAAGACATCGTCGGCTTGTGAGCTGAAGGCTGTGTCTTGTGTTTCGAAGGATGCCCACTGAGCTGTGATCGGTTGAGCTGGCTCGTCAGAATATTCGTGGTCGAAGCTATCGACGGGATGTTCTTTGCTGTTGCCCAGCGCCTTGGAGAAGAGCTGGCGCGCTACAGGCGTGGGCGGGTTCGGAGAGGGGACCGGGGCTTCGTTTTCGGCATCTTCAGCGATGTGGAAGTTCGACTTTACTGTGCTCCTCTGGGCAATTTCCCGTAAACTCTGCTCGGCAGGTGTTGTGCGTTGTTGCAGGTCTGCTGCGAAAAGGTTCGCCAGAGGCTGTTGTTGATTGTCAGAATTTTGGATAAAGACAGGGCTTTGAATGCGCACCTGGCGAGGCTCAGCGACCGTCCTCTTGCGTGTTGTGTGAGGCGTCTTTCCACGCAATTTGCCTGGAGTCTTGAATACATCCAAGTTGTGTCTGCCGCGATGTTAGCAACAGTCGCATTTGCATGTAAACTGCGCGACGTACTGCCCATCTTTGGCAAAGATGTCCGTCATGTGCTCGTTAAGCCATTCCAGCTCGTTACGCACAGAGAAGCCAAAATCCTCAAGTTCCTGCGAGACAAGATCGTTCGACTGGTGTCGCTCCTCGAGAATCCATTGCGCTGACCCAATGGCGGGTACCTTACTACGGGCGGCCGTCATGCTGAACCTGGTAGCTGTGTGTGAGGCGGCAACGGTGGGAAACAGTCGAGACGACAAGGACGCGTCGCGGAAGTCGCAGAAGGTAAACACAAGACGACAAAGCTGCAAAAGACTCAAGCTAGCTTAACATGTCGATTCGAACCTGTGTTAGTGAAGAATACCTGCGCCGAGGGCGATGCGCGTGCCGGCCGGGGATCGTAGCGGTGCAGGAGCGATGGTGTTGTTTACATCCGCCATCGACTTCCAAACAGATCACGGACCACTTCGCCAAGAGAACTTAGTACAAGCCACAACAGCCTCATCACCAGTCGTTTGGAGCACACATCTGCTGTGCGTTCGTGATGCATGAGCATGTTGTGCCTCTTACTACAAGTGATGGTAACATCAACACGACTTATGTGCGTTCTGCAGCGATGTGTTTTCAGCTAGTGCACTCCGCCCAAGAGCCGAAGTCAATTCGAGCTCAACGATGACCATCAGCAGCACAGCATGTCCTGCTAGATTTATTCACGATTTCGAATAATGTCCACGGTGATGACATATGGTGCCATATTCAACCGTGTCTGTTATCACCATGGCATAAATCAGACAAGAAGACTATCAGGTACTCCTCAACCAAGGTCGAAGTCGCTTGTAGAACAAAACCAAAAATGGAAGTAACATTCAAGTGATCTGAATTAGTTGTTTCATGAAATTCGTATTAATCGTGGCATTATCAAACTCGCTGGACCCGCAGAACGCCATGACCCATGTCCGTTATGTCCTGGTTTTTCCAATATTCAACCACCGCATCTGCGTCGAGCAAAATGCATAATTATGTCCCTCATCAATATAGTACATATACTAGGCGTGAATTCTAGCACAACCCAGTGTTCATCTCCACGACCGAACGCTCCACGTCAATCTAGTTGATACTAGACATCGGTGCAATCCGTTCGTGTGTTCCATGACGAGTCTGAGTAAACATTACAAGCGCCAGCCTCCTAGACTTGACTCATCGAGGGGCCGCCGCGGCGGATTCCACCGCGAAGGTTGGCACCGCTGCCCTTGCCGGCCATAGCGGAAAAGATAAGGGTGGCGACGAACGCAGCCCAGCCAAACCACAGGAAAGCGGTCGCAGTCTGAGCTTGACGGCAGTTCTGCTCGAGACCTGGCGAGCTGTTGGTAACACCATTGTGGATAGTGTAGTTCTGCAAGCTTATCAGCAAATATTCGTTGAAGCGTTCGTAAGAATGACGTACCCTGTTCGAGCAGCTGTGGGCACCGAGGTAGGCGGGAAGGGCGACGGCAGCGCAGAAGCCGAAAAGAACGCTTAGTCCATCCATGATCATATCGACAATGGGGATGGCGAACTTGTCGATGAAAGCTGTGGGAAGGAAGTACAACAGAGTGAACAACCACCATACACCAACGAACAATGTGTAGTTGATGATGGAGTGAGTGCCGTTTGTGGCACGCGCAATGTTGTTACCGGCCATTGCGGTAACGATAACTGCGCAGAAAAGCTACTGGGTTGTTAATGTAGCTCTTCATAACTGCGAGTCAATGCACGTACCTGGAAGGCGCGAAGGCCCAGACCCAATACTCGCGACACCATTTTGAGTTATGTGATGTAAGTGAAGCTGTGGAGTTGTGTAGTGTAATAGGCAAAGACTGTGCGTCGTTAAGTTTTGATGCGGAGGGATGCGGAGTTTGGATCTTCGAGAATGCAGGAGGCTGGTATGTGATGATCTACCCTGGGGAGCTGCGCTGCACATATAAACAACTAGCGGGTCTTGCGGCTTCCTTCGTCATCGAGAGAAAGAAACGACTGGCTACCATACGTCACCGCCGGTGCTCTCACGCCAAAATTATGCCGCGCCTCCCGGATCGGGAGTCTATTGGGCGTTTGCCGCCGATCAGCCTGGTTCGAGTTTCGCGAACACCAGACAGACTCCAATGACCAACACAAAGCGTGCAGTGGCTGTTGTGTCCAAGTTTCAAATGTAGTTCCTCGCTTCTAAGCCACATGCTTCTCAAAATCCGGTGCCTGAAGTTATCGTGACAGGCGCGTAGTTGTTCTGACAGCAGCGACTGATGATGCAAGCCCACGCAGGGTGATCGGCAGCGTTAGCAGCCCTGCAGCGGCCGGCGAACGAGACCTTTGTTCGCGTCACATCACCAGCTGTCTTTTTTCTCCGAACAGGCTACTGCAAGCGCCTACGTCAGACAGGCTGTCTTACGGCTGGTATGATCACGCTCAAAATTCCAGAACGTCAGCTATGCTGCCATTTTCTGGATTTGTGAATTCGATATTGACATATTCGAGTCATCGAGAAGGTCTTCTCCGGATTTACGTGATCGTCATCACACTGTCCGCGGATAAGGAATCGCAGTGATTTGATCTTTGGCGTTGAGCACGGTCTTGCTTGAGGCTCATGAGCTGCCGTGCTATGACGTTTCATATCGTGAACAGTGTCAGGGTCTCCTAGCTTCGACGCCCTGTGGTGTAGCGAAATTCCACGGACCCTTGTTCAAGCGTCTTCCACTATGCTCGGCATTGTTTGGATTTGGAATATTCACACGCACAGAATTGCTTTCTCGAATTGTGTTTGACATTTGGTGTATCTTGAGTACATGTCCAGCCCGTATCTGTATTGCGAAGACATGAGTCTCGGTCCAAGCGACTTTTAAAGGCGGGTTGTGAGCAATCCATCGCTGTCGAAACAAGAGGATTGCACCACACATTAATTTCCGACCTTTGACGGCTGCAGAGCAGTCCATCAACACCTCCTCATACCAAGATGAAGGCCTTGAGAAGATGGGTAAGGGTCGTCCCAGACGTGACCCAAGTTACGAGTCCTGGAGATAGGTCCAATCATAGGGGAAAATAGTCAACGCAGAAACGAGAAAGGTTCAACTTGCGAACAATTATGCCTCTCTAAAGCTTACCTGCAAAGCGCCACAGCGTCGGAGTGATCAGACGCATCTACTATCATGTGCCAAGTAGTTTACCTGTGATGGAGCTCGAAATATGGTTTGCGATCCTCGAACAGTGTAGTATGCAGTTACTGGGGCTCAAGGCTGGGCTCGAGAACTCTTTAGCCTATCTCAGAGCGATTGTTGGTTTAAGAACGTGTCCCATGTGTGCGCACAGTGCCCCCTCCCCTTACCTGTGTTCTCCTTCATGTGGGGTAGAGACAGAGGCTGTATGGCAGCTCGTCGAGTCCTTGTTTTTGTGGCTTCGAGGGGTGGGAAAGTGTGTGGCACTCGCTGATATGTGTTGCAGAGGGCATGGTGACAATATCTACGCGCCGTCTTCGGTGTAATATACCTGTTGTGGGAAGCTGTGTAGACTCGCAGCATGCTGTCATGTGCATTCTGAACTCCAGGATCGTTGTGGAGCAAAAGTACGCTCTAAATATCTGTCGCGCTCACAGGAGGCAATGCAGTGCAGACCAAGTCAAACGACAGCAACTGTTGCTCATCGAGGAACCTTTGTGTGTGTTTTGGGGCGTTTGCAGCTCGGAGCCAAGGACGTGTGTGCTCGTACTCCAGCAGCGTAGTGGAATGTTGAGAAAATGGAGAACAAGATATCCGGTCGAAGGAGGAGGAGACGTTTAGTTCGCTGAAAAGCAGTGTAATCAGAAGCTTGCACAAAGTCGATCAATGGGACGTGCATTGATCGTGTTGTGAAGCGCTGCTACAGTGCAGACCGGTGGGTCCATGATATCGCTTCCTCGAGAGGCAGCGGCTATCCTTGTGGTATAGCATATTCCCGTTCGATATCGAGCTCGTCGTTCCGGTGAATGAAAACTGTTCGGAGCAGTATTGCTTCTCTCGAATTTTCTCAGGTACGTTGATGTCCGGGTGCTTGGAGATAGAGCGTTCGTTCTTGCAGCCCCACGTAACGGTGTTGTTGCCGCGTTCACAGCATTCCCCTCTAGGCTCTTTCTTGATTCCATCATTCTCCACCGCCACCACCTCAGCGGAGCGCAACGCCCACCCTCCCCGAAAGCAGCACTGAGCCGTTCGGTGAATGATCAGATGCAGGGCGCTTTTGTCTGCTTATCACTAACAACCGCTGTAGAGTAGCATTTTTGGCTTGAGAAGGACGAGACTGCCACGCTCGCCACGGCAACAAACTCTGGCCTCGTCAGGAGAGTTTAGGGAAACGACATACACGCTGCTCTCCAAAAACGTGCCCCATGTCGTATGTACAATGCTCTCGGCTGCTGGCAGAGGAGCTCGCAGAAGATGGAGCTTACCGCCGGCGTCGGTAGTTTGCAAGTTGATGGTCAGCTGCCTTCGCTTCCACAACCAGCAGCTACAAGTCCAATGGTAGAAGGGCGTAGGGACGTCCTGCTGAGTAGAACAGCTATACCAACCGACATCCTCGGATGTTTCAGCAATGACAGGAACGCCGACGCAGAGGAAATGGTGGTACACAAAGAGAATGCAGCCTCGACACCATAGCCTAGAAGCAACTCCGTGTGGTCAAGTCAAAGTGACGGCACGGAATTTTGTCCCGACCCAAACTGCACCATCCACTCCCCCTGCAGGTCAGAACAACGCCCGATCGGTGAGCAGACCCTCAGAATCAGTCATATACGAGCGGAGAGCAACGGAATTAAGGCCTACTGGATACATTGGGGTTGCTATACGGTACGCCTTTCATCCCATTGCTCAAAAGACTCGGAACACCGCGTATCCCTTAGATATCTCGCGAGACAGATACAGACGGCAATGCCTGTTGAATGGCGGCCAATGGTGTCCTAATATGGACCACGATAGTTTAACAGCTTGGCGTCAGCCACCCGAGCGGGCACACTGCTCACTGGAGCTCTCCGAAAAGCTTGGATGTAGACGATGAGCATCGATGCGCCCACTGGAAAATGCGGGGTCGACAGCATTCCAATCAGCACTTGACACAACGGAATTCCAATTTGCAGGATCGAAGAAGGAATTGTGTCCAACGGACATGTCGTGCTTGTGTATTGGACGCCAATCCCCGGGTGTGTTGTGACACTCAGACGATCACGATTGATGAACTTGTCGCGAACCACATCAAAAGCATTGATGTGCAGTATCGTCCAGTGCTAGTTTCAGGAACCGTTCACCCGCTCGCATGGTCACACGAACGGGTACGGTCGAATGAGACAAGATCATAGGCTGCACGGAACAAGTAATTGGATCTTCGCGAAGCGATGCGCACGAGGAGCAACACCGAACATCATCGAGAGCTAAGGGACCTGGCGTCTGTACTAGGTCGACCGCAGGGCGCGTGACAATGTTCCTTCCGTTCCAGAGTTGGCGGCTTTCCTGTTTGGACCTCCACTGCTACCGCATATACTGGGCGGGGTTGTGGTGATGGCGCTTGAAGCGAAGCAGGACGGCGTGCAGCGCATATGAGGTCTTTAGAGAGGACAAATTCCATTCGACGGGGCCACTCGGGTCTGGATCAGACAAGAGAGGGGTCGCAGCGATTGACCCTATACACGCGACAATTGCTCACCCTCCTTATGCCGATGGCAGGGGCAGAGTCATCGACTTTGCGATGGAAAAGACGAAGACAAGACGAAGTTCTTGAGGGGGTGCTGCGGGACGTGTGACAAGGGACCGGTGATTCGATAGCACCTCCCTGTCCCGCGGCTTCGCTACCCCCCAACAGCGCAGCAATTTGCAGGTGTTCGCCTGGAAGACGCAGGGCTAGCCTCAGTTAGTCTGGCCGTCTCCGCATTTCGTCGCGCATCTGCCACCGAGAGCCCCTGATCCTTGAGCCAGCCGTGTGAGCTTGCAGAAGCCTCAAAGGCGTTGAATGTCTGCGTGTTTCTGACTTCTGTCCGCTCCTTTGTGACGAGTGTCTTACCACAGGGACCTCTCTTTTTCGACCCAGAAGTTGTCTTCATCTGTTTCCGGATCGCCACACGCTGATCGCACGACTGTCGCCATCGCCTTGTCTCCTGATCTGCCAAAGCTCGGGGAACTTCAGGGTGTCTGCCGCGACTCCGATCTCAACCGTTTCGAATCAGTGCCAAGGAGGAGACCTCTCCTATCGCCAGTCTGGCCACTGCGGACATCGCATCTTTTGGCTTATATTGTTTGCCTGTATCGCTCGAGGCACAGGGCGATGATGTGCCCGCTCTAGTGGTCGCGTGTTCTTCCTTCCATCTCTGGTCCGCAACAGACTGGGCAGCCTTGGGTTAGAACGTGGCGCTTCCCCACATTCTTCAGCTACGAAGCTTCCTCGTCGATCGTAGACTTGCATACTTTATGAGGCGGCCGATGCTGTAGAGTATCGTCTTCATCTTCGAGAGTTTTCCACAAGAAAAGTAGGGATAGACTGGGCTAGTGTTTGGCGCTCGTTTGTTCACGTTTTGAGGTATGCTGCTGCTGCTCTGGATCCTGGCGCCGGCGCCGTGTCGCGTCGTCCGAGGCTTACTGTGATCTAGTTATTGTTCAGGCCGGTCTGAATATTTAGAAGTTACAAATACCGTTGCAGGATAGACTGTCTGGTATGTGTCTCCTCGCTGCGCGTCCCATCGCCCTGCTCCCCTCGTGGCGCTGGTCATCGGCTTCGGCTCTGTTCTGCAGCTTCATCCTGGGAATGTAGCGAAGCTGAAGCGATCACGATACTGATAAGCCATGCAGCATATACAGCCGACCAGCTTAATAGAGAGTGTTGTACATCGATACCCCGTCGTGCGTAATTTTGGTAGACAGTCGTCTGTTATCTAGGTAAGCAAGTTCTACCAGTCGTCTCTATCATGATTCATGTACTCCCTTTGTGTCCTGCTTCCATGGCATGTCTTTCCCCGACTTATGTCATTCGCATGGGTGGTCTTCCGGAGAGGACGGCGTGTCAGAGCTGCGGCGCAGAGCTCATGCTGTCTGACGATGTGCATTACTCGCATTTCCGACATGGCTACGCAGCAGCACACATGCCAGAAGAATCCTTCGTCGACTCCTGGCATCGTATCAATCGTACCGCGTTATGGATGCTGTGTCGCAAGTGGGTTGTGGTGAGCCTGTTGGAGCCGGAGGTCAAAGAAGTTGAGCGTAACAACAGGCATAGACAAGCACGAGGAAGAGCAAGCAAAAGCCACCATTTCACGCAACACGATCTCGAACTGATGCAGGCCATGTTACATCTTTTCTCTTTTTCCACTCATAATCTCTGCGCATTTGCTAAAGTGTTTTCTTAACAACAGTAATACTCCGATCCCCTTCAGTGCAGACTGCTCCTGCCTCAGAACCACGACAATCGACACGATTCTGCCACCTGACCGTCCCTGCGAACGTACCTCTTTTGGACCCACCACGTTAGCGTAGAATCCTCTCCTGCCTGACTCTCCGCAAACTCCCCACACCCTCCTCTTCTCCATCCTCGCTATTCTCGAGCTGCCAGTCAGCACCTTCTCGTGTAAGTAAGCACTCGCATTCCATTGGCTCTCACCATTACATCACGTTAGACAAGCTCTAGTTGTTGCCTCCCGCAGCTGGTCTCCCTGCTTCGTGCTCACATGAGCTCTGAGCACCTGTTGTCAGTAGCAACCACGCATATTGAAGCGTATGCACTTTCCTTAGACCACCTTCATCACAGCAAGCAGATGGGTATTTGAGTTATCGACGCGTTTGCCTGTATCTTCTCTACTTTTGGCCTTGACAGCCACGTCACGTCTGGCACAAATATATGCTAACATATCACGCCTTTTCCAGATCCCTTTACAATCCTCACCCCACCTGATCAACATCGCTCTGCAAGAACGAGCTTCAATCTCGCAAGAGGTGTTCTTTGTGAACGTAGAAGCTTCTGCCTCTTTTCAAGACCAAGGTATGTCTCATAGGCAAATAGCGTTGTGTTGCAAAGCTAATATATCACAGATTTAAGATACAGCCAACATGACGTCCTCTACCTACAAGGGTAATCTTGCTGTTGGAGGCTCCGCGCTCGACAAGTCGAAGCTCCAACTACGTCGTCCCACTCCTGACAGTGACGCTTTGGCTTCCAGCGATGATGACCGGGACCATGTGCCTGTCGTCGTTCGCCCTACCGCTGGCTACCCCGGCGGTCGCCGACCATCGTCTGGTTGGCTGCAGGACATACAGCCTAACAGAAAGTTCTCGCTTCCGTCAGTGTCCTTTGCTGGTTCCCAGCCAACGACTCCGTCCATTGAACTGCCTAATCAAACTCGCCCCGTCACGTCGGCCTTTCCGTGGAACACGTCCAGCTTCAGTAACGCCCAGTCGAACAGCCGTCTCAAAGAAGTAGTGCCATCACCCACGTCAGCACAGTTTCCCGGTGAGCGATCTCTACCTTCACCAGCGGCGCTTGAAGGTGATGAAGGCATCGGCTTTCTCCTTAACCAGCAAAACCCTATCCGGAAAGCTGTCCGTTCCCAGTCCTATAGCATAGGCCAGGGCGACATCGAGAACAGCCCGGTAGGCCAGTTCTCTGCACGTGTACGTACAACAGCAGGTGTGCGTCACCGCCCCTCTAAGCCCAGTCTGCTTGGTGACTCCGGCGTCGGTCTATCTCAGCTCCGCGAGGACGATATTGATGAGGTGGACTCGTCAAACGGCTCGGAGCACGGCATTCGTCTCCCGCAAGGTTACTGGGAACGTGAGCAAAAGCAGGCTCTCCTCAAACAGGCAGCTGTGGAGAACGCACGTGCCCGTAATCGCGCAACATCCACGAGCTCCCCAGTTCACCAGCACCCAATGCCCCCTCAACGCCGCAAAACAACTGCTGGCTTACGCAACATGTCTTACGGCGGTACTGCTGACTACGCTATTGAAGAGCACGAAGATCACGAGAACGCTGCGCACGCCTTGCCACCGTCCTCGCTCACGCGCCGCTTTAGTGAGCATGTCTCCATCTTGAGTCGGGAACCTGAGCAAGAGATCGTCGACAGCCCGAAGAAGCAGCAGTGGGCTACCGGCAACATACACAATCTCGGCATGGACGCGATGGGTCGCAGGCACTCTTTCGCTCACTATGGAGGTTTTAACCAGAGCATGCCCATCTCAACATTGAGCAACACTCAAGAAGAAGACGAGAATGTGGTGTCTCCGCGCCAAGCTTCTCACTCACCCGAAGAGCAAGACCAATTCGATGCTGCTGCTTACTTTGCAGGCTATGGTCCCGCTTCGCGCGCTATCAATGCGTCCGCCATCTCCGCTGCACACCCAGATCCCGTCGTCCCGAACTCGACTCTGAACACTACCAACCCGTATGCAGTCCCACCAGTCTTGGGTCGCCCCGGTCGACGCCTGTTTGTTGTCACTTTCAAATGCTCTAGAGCTGATATCTACTATCTCTACGATAACACAGGTCTCGAGATTCGTCGCGGGGACCTTGTGATTGTCGAGGGCGATCGTGGTTGCGATCTGGGTCAGGTAGCGCATGCAGATGTGAGCCTTGAAGACGCTAAGAAATACAAGGCTGAGGCGAATGAGGAGCACTTCCGTTGGCTTGTTATGTTCTCTCAGTACTCACTTGCTGGAACTCAGAATGACTCCGGCATGCTCGGCGCCCTTGCTCGTGCAAACGGTCTCTCAAACAATCCTAACCAACCTCAACTGAGCGGCATGATCGGCAATCAAGACCAGGATGCCAAACCGAAGATGATCAAACGTCTTGCTCAGCAGCACGAGATCTTCGCTCTGCGTGACAAAGAAGGTTCAGAGGCCAAAGCAAAGCGCCTTGGAGCTCAGAAGGCGGCTGACCACAAGCTTCCTATGGAGGTTCTCGACGCCGAGTACCAGGCGTGAGTATAACAACGTTGTATATCGCTATCCAGTGAGCTAACAATAATAGTGATTACCACAAGCTCACCTACTTCTATTACGCCGAGTCATATGTCAACTTCAACGACCTTGTCACTGATCTGTTCAAACAATACAAAGTCCGCATCTGGATGTCGGCTGTCAACCCAGCATCAGTCGTGAATCCATCTGGCATGATGCAGATTCCACCACCATCTGCGATCGGTCCTGGAGCTATCATGAACTCAGGTACCGGAAACTCCTCTCTACCAGTTGGACCCGGCTTTGGCAACAACCACCGTCCCAATGAGCATTATGGTAAGCAAGCATCTTGTGGTGATATGTACGGTATGAGCTAACCTCATTTAGGTCGAGGTCGCAACAATACCTCTCAGACGAACTACGACGAAGGCAACTATGCTTTTTCTCATCAGCTTCCAGCATATGGCCCTCAAGCCGCCTATGGCATGCCCCCCTGGGCCCAGGGCCAACAGTATCAGCAGCAGATATATGGTGCTTACGGCGCCTACGCTGCTGGCTACCCCAATGCAAGCGCGAGCGGCAGCCCTATGAACTTTGGCGCTTACTATCCGCCTGCCTCTACCTATGGCGTTCAGACGGCCTACAACCGTGGTTATCCAGGCTCGAACTCGTACACATCGACGGGTGGTGCCAACTTTGGTCAGCAAGCCACTTCAGGAGCAAGCAATGGCAAACCCGGCAGCGGTTTCGGAACTCAATCCGGCACTTCTGCTAGCAACGGCAACGATCAAGCGTTCCTTACGGGTATGCAGAATATGTCTCTTAGCAGCAAGTAGACTCGCATACATACGCTCGATATTGCTGGTCTTGTAGCCGATCTCCTCGATCATTTACATGCCATGCACCCCAACTTTTACGGTTATACCATCATAGATCACGATACTATGGCTTCATGAACACACCAGTTCATGCGGGTCTACGGATTGCAACAAAAAAACTTTACGCAAATCATCGGCTTCTCGAGCTTGTGGCATCGATCACTAGCAACAAAGAGCTCCTTTTAAGAAAGGTCGAAGATACCATGGCAGCATCGAGACTGCAACACTTTCCTAACAAGCGACGGAAGGGCTACGAAACGGCTGCACATTAACCTTGCTTTAATTTTCTTACATTGACCTCTGGATCTTTCATCTTCTGTCTGCATAGATATGAGCGAGGTTACTTTCGCTCATTACTGGACACAGGCTCCCAGCTTAGGCATATTTGGTCGAGGTTTACTTTTATAAAAATGATAATGCTCCTAGCACAACCTTTTCTCTCGTGTTTCACATGAAGTATTCATGATTATGCTTTGACTTCTTTGCTGGCTGGCTCTCCGTCGTGCCTTCCGTCGCCCGTCCACCCACCAAGCTCTCGTCTCACCACCCCCACCTTTTCACCGCAGAGCAACAGACCGCCTCGACCACACCTACAGTAAACCACATGGCTCGGCGAAGTGCGCAGTCTACTGCTGCAGGCTCTGCGCGCAATCGAGATGTTTCCTCTGACGCCGAAGGTAACGAGAGTCAGTGAGTCTTGTCTCAGGCCTGTAGCATGTTGGTTCGTTAATACGAGACCATAGACGAGTGCTTTTGTTGAAATCACTCCTCCAGACACCGACGACAAAGAACAAAGAGCTTCAGGATCTTAAAGCAAGGGTAGCAACTGACCAACAAGAGCTCAGGATACTACTCGAGCAGCGAAAGCGCGAGGCGTGAGTCTTGACCTACCCTATGAGACGTCACGCAAAGTACCTAGAGCTCACGTCTACAGTGAAGAAGTGTCCATGCGCCGTCGCAATGAGCTCACCAGATCCATCCTCAAGGCCCTTCAGACCCCGAACCGTCCAGTCCAAGGCAATCCCTCCACTCTCGGGGACACGAAAATCGCCCGCAACGCTGTCTTCAAATCTGTCACTTACGTCCTTACCAGCTCAGAACATCTTGTCGCGGAGTACGATAGGCTAGATAAGCTGATTGAAAGCTTGCGGGACGCAGAACCGGAGGGTATTGCAGAGAAGTGGACTGAGAACGTCGACAAGACAGCTAGACTGTTGAGACTTGGAGCTGGGACCGCAATCAGAAACGTGAAGAAGGTACTGGGAGCGGATATCGCAAACGGTGAAGTCGAGGAGGCTGATGAGAATGCGGAGAGAATGGAGGGCCTTGAGAAAATGGAGCTCGACTACGATTTCCACAAGAGCCTGCAATATGCTGAGAGGGGTGTCAAGAAAATGGTCAAGGGTCTGCCCCAGGAAGAAGATGGCTGAGAGTGTCTACTAAGCGTTCCTAGTATATGCACTTGGCTGTCGTAAACGACTAGGATGAGGGTCATGGCATCGCTGGTGCTGTGAGGCCTGCAGAGACTTTTGAGGGGTCAGAACGAAGGTCACCTATCACATCTACCAATGCTCCATGACTCGATACTACATATGTCTTGGAGGCATCTGCGGGACGGTCCTTCGACCCACTGATGTGCTCCGGGGTGGCCAGCTTCGTACTTGCACGTTAATCTTCCCTTGCTATATCTCACTTCATCTCACACAAATCTCTCAGCGCATCATTCTCTCTATTGATTGAGCTACTATAGCCGCCAAATTCAACCATCCAGAGGCTACACTCATTGCTGAGGCGCAGCGCAGTCGACGTTGCGATTCGCAAGCTACTTGCGTCATGGCCCGGTTCAACAGCCGAGATCCGACTCCGGATTCGACATTGACCAAGAACTAGATACGCATGAATGTAAATTTAGGCAGTCCACATACACCAATTGCACGCTGTCTCTGTTCCAGAACCAAGCCGATGCCCAGCACGACTAAGTTTGCACGCCAGCCTCCAGTAGCGCTTCCCCGAGGATCCGGGGCGACGCGTTCGCAGCATCGGCCGACATGCCGTCATCGTGCCTTCCAGTGACAGTTGCGCTAGAAATGACAGAAAATGTTGGGGTCTCTGTTTGCGATCTCTAGTCTTTGGCCCAATACAAGGTTCAACGTCCTCCAAGGGCCAGTATCAGTTGAGGTCTCTGTGACAGAAAGCCTGCCATTCGTTCAGCAACAGCTGCATCAATCCTCATGATTTCCCCTACCATACCCCTACTGCTCTGGACCGCCTTTTCGCCATGCGTTTCTGCACAACTATCATCAATCCTATCTTCACTCTCACTCACACCGGCACCTAGCAGTCTCGTAAGCGAAATCGCTCCCGAGTCGTCGGCCTCGTCTTACGCATCTCTATCGATTTCTGGAAATGCTAGCACAAGCGTATTATTATCTTCGTCTACATCAGAGGCGGTGATTGGCATAACAGGCGTCGCCCCGACTTCACCCAGCAATGCTACAGCAACAACATCCACAGCAGCGGCTTCGCGTCCATCACAAAACACCACACCCTGCAATGGATACCCTGAATTCTGCAACCGACGGTTTTCAAATATCTCCATGGTAGTAGCGCACAACAGTCCCTTTGTCAGAGCGCACAATGCCGCTAGTAACCAGGAACTCGAGGTACTGACACAGCTCAACGACGGGATTCGAGGCTGTACGTGAAGCCTAGTGCAAATTATCGGAGCAGTGGTGCTGATAAGATATTCTAGTACAATTTGAAACCCAAAGACCCAACTCTTCAACCCCAATCCGCCTCTGCCACACATCCTGCGATCTGCTTGACGCCGGAACCCTCGAGGCGTACCTCAGCACCGTAAAAGGCTGGCTAGACGACAACCCCTACGAAGTAATCGCAATCATGATGGGCAACAACAACGGGCAAACGACCCGCAACGCTGCCACCGACTACGTCTCCCCCTTCCAAAACTCGGGTATCCTAAAGTACATCTACACACCTCCCTCCGCCTCCTTAAACGTAACCGACTGGCCCACCCTCTCCGAAATGATCCTCCGCAACCACCGCGTCGTCGCAATGATCGACTACAACGCCGACCAATCTGCCGTCCCCTGGCTCCTCAGCGAATTCGACTACCAATGGGAAACCCCCTTCTCCCCGACCGACCCCTCTTTCCCCTGCACGCAGCAACGGCCCCCGAACCAAGCCCAAGCCGTATCGCAAAACCGCATGTACATGCTCAACCACAACCTCAACGTCGACATCAACCTCGCCGGCTCCAGCATCCTGGTCCCCGCATACGGCTTGCTGGACCAAGTCAACGCCGACACAGGAAACGGCAGTTTGGGAACTAACGTCCAGGGCTGTGGAGACATGTGGAATCGCCCGCCCAATTGGCTGTTGGTTGACTATTACAATTTTGGCAACTTTAATGGCTCTGTCTTTGCGGTGGCTGCTGGGCTGAATAACGTTACGTATAATCGCGATTCGTGCTGTGGGGCTTTGAGGAAGTCCTCTGGGGCTGGGAAGGCGTATAGTTCGTTAGTCTTGGTTGTTGTGGGGGTTGTTGGGGCGGTTTTGATGGCGTGGTGAGAGGAGTTGGGGTGGGTTGAGTTGGGTTGAGTTGCGATTTTTGAATCTGTTTGTTTGATTGATTGATTGATTGGTAAGAGTTGGATAGCAGGTAGAGGCGTTGGCTAGCGTTGTTTTGCTCAGTAGCTTTTCTAGCGTTTTGTTTGCGGCTTTCTGTGTAGTATAGTTTTTTTTTTCCCCAAAAGCATCGACGATGTTCTTCCACTCTTCTCCAGCTGTGTTCTTTCGCCTCCTTGACTGCTTTGTCTTTATCTCAAGAACCACTGCAGCAAATGACTTGCACAGACAAGACGTGCATGAGAGACGCTCGATGTACAAGTAAGCACGGGCGGCACTGACACGTTACTCGACACACACAAGCTCTCTAATCTATGAATTGATCTGTTATACCAGGCCAGACCATACCAACCACGCACCACCGAAACTCCATCATCCAGTATATCAAAACGAAAGGGTATCCCCACCAACCAAGCATGCATCCATGCATCCAAGCAATCCCTTCCAACGCCTCAAAACACGCAAAAAGCAAAAATGACAGCTATGCAGAAAGCAAGCAGAGCCGCGATTTCCTTCTGCCATTTCCCCACAAAAGATACCCAGCAGAAAGTACCATCATCTTTGTCACCATCATCATTCGCCTCGTGCGTAGTGTGTTTTGGCGTTTGGGAAAGCGTAGATATGGGGGTAGTGAGACTGCTCAATCGGCGATGACGATGACGGGGATTCGGGTAGCGAAATGCGTGTTGTACCATCTGGTGCTGTGTAGTTTGATGATCCCACAGGGCGCGCATGGCGGACCAGTCCTCTGCTTCGTCAATGTCGAGGTTTTTCCTCACTTGGACTTCGTTGGCCAAGGAAGGCTTTGAGGCTGCTGACTCTTCGTTTATGTGTTGATTGTAGACTCCGCTCTGCGACGGTCGGGAGTGGTGGGGAAAAGACTCTCGAGAATCCTATGCCTTCTTTTTCCCTTTCCCTTTCTTCTTGCTCTTGCCAATTTCAATGGTTCCTCCCTCGACTTCGCCGTCTTGTAGGCCTAGAGCCTCGTTGGCTTGCATTTCCTTGATTTTTTGCGCGCCGCTGATGAACATGGAGAGATCGTGGTTTTGCTCTTCGAGATCCGCTTTTTGGGCTTCGAGGTCTTTGGCTTTGGCTTCGGCTTCTGCGGCGACTTTCTCGAGGTGCTTGATGCGGGTGAGAAGGGAGTCGTTGACTGTTTTCTCTTCTTTGAATTGTTTGGTTAGAGTACGGGCGAGGTCTGATGCCGAAGTTGCTCGCTGCGTGTTTCGCGCGCTTTCTTTCTCAAGGGCGGACATCGTGTCTACAGTCTCGGCATGTTGAACTTGCAGGGCTTTCAGCTTCTCAGCTAAAGTAGAGGCTTGACGTGACGCGTCTTCAGCAATGGTCGCAGACTTGGCGGCTTTGTCTACGGCTTTCGCTAGTTGCTCTTCGAAATAGGCACGTTGCGATTCGAGCTGGGAAGTCAGAAGGTAGGCGTATTCCATGCCCATGTTGTCCAGCTTCTCGCGTGGAACGCTATCGTTAGCATAGCCAGTCATGCCAGCTGCGCCAAACGTCTGATGTGTCGAAGCGGGGAGATCGACGAGCTTGCCGTCTGCCTTGTTTTGTATCAGCCGATGGACGTACCCGTCGCCTGCATAGTCCCAGACGTGCTGTGTTGCAACGTCCATGGCATACGTATGCTTTGTGTTCTGATAGTGGGCGAAGGCATGTGCTTCGTCATAGCGTCCACATCCGATGTTACCGCAGATGACACAGATCCACAGATTCTCCATGGCGCCGCAGACGGAGCAATTGTTCTCTGGTGCATCACCATCGAGACCACGGTGTGATGTGAACGCATCGTTCTGGGTGTAGCGACATACTGGGCAGCCTGAGCCACGCCACTTCTCCAAGCATGCGCAATGGAAGACGTGCTGGCACAGGATTGTGAGAAGGCCAGTGGTCTCGTCCATGCGCTCCAGGCAGACGGGACACGTAGGCAGCTCTACCAGTGCGGGTGTAGGTGGAGCGTATGGCTTGGTTGTGAGCGAGGTTGCGAGCGAGGTGTTTTCGGCTGATGGAGAGGCGCTCGGTGTGGGCGGTAGCGGAGCAGTAGGCTCTGTCGTTGCAGCTGGCGTGAACGGATCGTTTGTGAGGTCCGGATACGAGGAAGGGTCGCGAGTGGAAGAGTCGCCGTCCTGAAAGTTGATAGACTTGACAAAGACGACGTGGCAGTACTCGGGCTCCATGCTGTTGAATGTCTTGCCGTTCCATTCCTTCTTCCACTCTCTTGCTTTGCTTGCCTCCCGGAACTTCATCAGCACCATGTACTTGTTTGCCCTGCTTGTCCGAATGAGTCTGAAATGTGAGACCTCCTCTCTCGTCTGCTCCCCTACAAAGCCCAAGAAATCTGACGGCGTCATGTAGGAGGGCACAGCCAGTATACAGAGAGTCGTGCAGTCCTCCTCGACGAAGGGTCCGTATGCACCCTCGACCTCATCGTACAACCCTGGCGTCTCGTGTCCATCACGGTACAGATGTACCACGCCCCAGCCCACCTCCGTGTTCTTGGGGTCGGAAGGTATGAACTGCCCTTTAGTTGCTAGTCCGCCGGACGTCGCAGTATGCTTAAGAGACTTTGCGCGAGGTCTTTGTGCAGCGTCGCTGTTGCTCGGGAGCATGTCGATGCTGAGAATAGATATGGTATCGAACCGCCAATCCTTGTGAGGGGTAAAGCTCTGAGTCCTTGCGTGTCCGCTTTTCGCGAATGGCTTGCCGACCGGAACGGGGCTATCGTGGTGGTTGGAAAATGATGGTCGCGTGCGCTGGCTAAGACGCCGAGTGTTGGCAGGTCGTGCGGAGGGCTCGCTACTTGAAGCTGCTGCGCTGTACGTTCTAGGAACTGGCGTTGTCGAGCCCCACGAAGCTCGCCTATGTGCTGGGAGCTCGGAAGTGAAGATGTCGGTCTGCGGCGGCGGAGTAAAGGTTGCACTGGGCAAAGAGCGTGAAGAATGAAGTTCAAAGAAAAGGTGGAAGAAATACTCTGGCATCACGGGTGGTCTGTCAGGATGCGCATCTCAACAAGAGCAGAGTAATGTGTTGTACTGGGTTTGTTTGGTCGATCAAACATCTAGATGACGATTGTTTGAGCTATGAACGCGTGGGGCGCGCGGTGGGGTAGGCGCGTCACTCCTTGAAAGAGTACCTACGGCACAATCGTTATCACTAGCAATCAAAAGGCTCATCCTTTAGAAAATATGATGTTATTCATTGTCATCGTCAATGCCACCTTGGTCAGGTATGAAAACGCCTTAGCTATGCAAATGTGAACCCCCTAACCTAACATAAACGCCGTTCCGTACAGCATACACATAGATGCAGCCTGTACGTGATAATAATCTGGAATAATAAGAAAGTGGCTGAGTGTCCGCAGGCCATGCTGATGTACTACATCCAGTACAAGTGGATAAAACAGTTGCTAGGGGTATTGATTGTGAAGATGCTGTAAATCAAGGAGATGTTGAAGGGATGGCGCTTGCTAGTCACCCCGCTAGGGTTGATCGACTGCGTCGACCATGTCGGCGTCTGTTATGTCTTCGATCTCATGGCCTTTTGTGTTGACCACAATCCTGCGGCCGCGCTGATCGAGAGGAATGCCGTCGCGTGATGCACCGAAGTCCAGGACCTAGCATTGTGTTAGTAGTTGATGCAAAAAGCCTGCTCGATGATTGTTGCTTACCTCGATATATGTCAGACTATTCCGTTGCACAGCTGCTACGCATCGTCGCTCGTTAAACTTGACTTGCCAGACACCGCTGAGATCTGTCAAAAGGTCCTTGACGAACTCGCCAGTCTTGACATTCCACATTTTGAGAGTGCGATCTGAGCCCGAAATGACCTTTTGTCCGTCATGTTGGAAACAAGTGATTGCTCCCGTGTGTGCGCAGAGCCTGCTCTTACACTGGCCGTTCTCGGGATCCCAAATGCGTAGGGTACTGTCTGCCGCAGCGGACACGAGACGCTCGTGACTTAGATCCAAGAGCCCAACAAGTGAAGTATGTCCCTCCAATGTGAAGATGCATTGTCCAGTCTCAAGAGACCAAACCTTGACCATGTTGTCCATGGAGCCACTGATGCAACGGTTGCGATCATGGTCTAGAACCACACTGTACACCTTCTGAGCATGGCCCTGAAGTCGCTGTACGGTTTCACCTGTTGAAACCTTCCATACGCGAACTGTGCAGTCGTAACTACCGCTGACTAGTGTATCGCCATGGGCTGCAATGGCGCGAACAGAATGATGGTGTCCGGTCAGAGCACGAACAAAGTAGGGGTTGTCGAGGTCGTTGGCGGCAGAAGAGCCGGTCTGCATGATGCTTCTATCGCCAGGCTTCGGAAGTTTCCATACCCGAAGCGAGGAGTCTCGCGATCCGGTGATGATCATCTCCTCCTTCGGCATCATGATCGGTCGTCCGTCGAGAGTTTCGCCAATCTTTGCCGGCTTGAGTATGACAAGGCAACGAACCGTCGAAGTGTGGCCTTGGAAGACTTGTGTGCATTTCCCCTTCTCGATATCCCACACACGTACCGAGCGATCCGTAGAACCAGACACCAACGTGTTTCCTTCGTATTGGAGTGCCCAGACACCACCTTCATGTCCCTCTAGGCGGCTGCGCAACGCTCCTGTTTTGGTATCGTAGACGTTGATGTTAGTATCGTCGCTACCAGTAAGGATCTTGTCAGTATCGAACTGAAGACAGGTCACGACGTGACGTTGGTGTGCGCGGAAAGCAATGTGCCGTGGCTTGGTATCCTCCGCCATCCAACTTTTACGGATGAGATGATGTCGTTGGTAGAGGGACTTGAAGAGATGCATATTGCGTAGACTTGACACTCCGAAGTTGGGATCCGGAATCGCGAGTTGTGCCCTTTTAGCAAAAGCGTTGGGTCCGTCGCGCTGCTCAAGAGGCAGCATGTACGACATGAATTGCGTCTTGGTTGACACCAAACCCTTCTTGCGCTGCTTCTTTGATCCGCCATGCCTGCTGATGGCCTTCCTCTTTTGGCGAGTTGAGGATGATCGGGTTATCGCACCCTCATGGTCAACCGTTGTGCTCGATCCTGACCCGGCAGCATGTTCGTTGTCTGAACGAGATGCGACAGAAATCCCTCTCAAGTCACGCTCCCAGCTCTCCGACGAGTCCGAGAATTGCCATCCCCAACCTTCTTGTACTGCGCGCTCAAGCTCGCCTGAAGGTAAGTTGAATCCGTCTTTCTCAAGGAGGTCCTTCCAAGCTGTCTCGTGGGTATCGATGAGCTCTCGCCAGTGTTTTGAGACCTGTGCAGCGCTGCACATACTCTTGACGTCCAGATAGCTTATAATCTCGAGACCGAGTTCGGTGGGCAGCGAAGCAATGAAGTCGCGCTTCAAAGCTGGGTTGACAACGTCAGCAACAAAATGCAGCGTGGACTTTTTGCATCGACGTAACATCTGGTACATAACGTAGTCCTTCATTTCTTCTGGAAGAGCATCAAACGCGTTCAGCATATCTGGAATGCCTGTAACCGTTGGTGTCAACAGCTGAGGGTTGGAGCCTATATCTTCAGTACCGTCTGGTCGTTCGAGCTGCGAGAGGTCCAAAGAGGAAATGTCGTTTGATTCAAAGTCGGCTTCCAGTCCCAGCGACGAAGCTCCAGCAAGACTTTGTTGAGCGTTGGCAGCATACGTGGTGGGCGACAAACTCGGACTAGGTAGGCTTGCGTCTTGTGCAGCTGCGATGTCCAAGTGTATGGGCGTGGGTCGTGCCAAAGGGAAATTTGGTTCCATATCAGACTCTGCAATTGGAGGTGTCGCCGCTGCACCAGGTCCATCTATCACGCCTGTAGAGAATGATTGCGATTGCGACGGTTCCTGGCTGACGAATGAGGAGGCTTCGGTGTGTGAAGGGCCGGCGGTCGATTCTCGCACTCGTCTTCGTGAACTTGTGATCGTAGGTAGTCTCGCTGCCTGTGATCCCTCCATTTCCGTATCAGGAGTAGCCGGCACCAGGTCTTCCATGTCTTCAGGTGTGACCCCGATATGTGCAGCGTCCTCATCCCGTTCTGATAACCGTGGCTTCTTGCTGCGACGTTGCAGGCTTGCCTTCTCGGCTGCTTCGCGTATCGATGGTGGAGGGGGTGAATCGTCTGTGGTGTCTCGTTTCCGGCGGCCGGAAACTGATCGTAAGGCTGGGTGTTGAGGGTTTGTGGCTAGGCGCGTCGTACGACTTGGGGAAGCGAATGTTGCGGGTCCATTGAAAGTGTCGGTCTTGCGCATCTTGCCATTTGATACTCGCAAGCTTTCTTGGAGGGTTGCATGCTATAAGAGAAGAGTGTCAGTCTACGTGGTCGACGCGTCCGTGTTGAGCGGCTCAGATACAGGGCAGATCCCTGGTGCAGCCAGCAGCGTACCTCTTGGGCCTTTTTGGCGGCATCGTCGGCCTCTTCGAAACAGCCGATTTCGCCGCCAGCATCGAAGTAGATCTTCCGTATCGACTCTGGTGCTCTGACGTGTGCAAGTGGGTACTCTTTGGGGTCCCGTTCACAAAGACTCTTAGCGTTGATACGCATAGGCGCAAGCGTGGTCGTCGTCGTGTACGTTGTCGTTACAACAGTGGTCCTAGTGGCCGGTGCGAAGGAGAACTGACCCACAGTGGCGTGTGAGTCCCTCGACCTTGGCCGGCTGACGGCGCTGTGGCCTTGAGGAACCGACGACATGCTGAGGAGCGAAGGTGCGTGTTGAGTGAGGAGGAGAGGTCGTTATGGGCTCGCGTTGGGGTCTGACTGGCGTAGGTTTATGCGTGCGTTTGTTGCACGTCGGTATTACCGGCTGTCTTGTGGAGGGAGTGTCGTGTTAAGGGGACGGTGGAGCTCGAGCGTGGGGTCGGAAGGGCGACGGCACGCGGAGGAAGTTGTTCAGTGCAGCTGGCTGTGCATGTCGCCAGCCTCGAGTCCCAGGACGTGGAGAGCCGCGAAGACGTGTCCAGGTGGTCGAGTGCGGGCGGACCCTCGGCCTGTAGGTGGCCGCTGACGAGGGAGCGGCAAGAAAGGAGGGGAACGCTCCTGCAGGCGGGTACGCGGTAGTATTCCAGAACAGGCACGCAATACCAGAAGAACCAGAGAGTCGGCGAGGGGCACGAGAGAGTGGAGAGGTGGAGGGCGGTAGAGTGATGCTGCAACACGCCTGCTGGTGGTGGGGAGCGGCGGTCGGCTTGGCCCATCACGCTTAACTTGCCGCTCCTGCCATCCCATTTGCAGGCGGTTGGACCCACCTTGGCCTTGGAATAAATGGAACCGCGAACGTGTCGACAGAGCATCACTTGCAGAGCAGGTATTCGAACGTTTTTTACTAGCATCCACCGTACTCGAGGCTGCATTTCAGCTTCACGGCAACCGCACCGCGCGGCATCGCCTGGCAAGTGTCTTGCAAACGCTGGACCGTCCATCTGCACTGTGTCAGATTTTGTCACATTGTGGCGAGACGAGCAAGCATTGCCCCTGATGTGCAAATTCTTTGTCTGTCATAGCTGGCAACAAAATATCTGTCAACAACGTTGTTAGCATGAGGCATGTTGTACTTGTAGATTCTGGGTCTCAAATAGGAGGCAAATAGTGCTGACGACGAATATGCGAGAGTATGGCCATCTCGATGCAAGTCTTGCTGTTGTCTTGAATCTCGCTTTCCCCTACGACATACATTTGGTCAAGCTGGAACACAGAACACGGAACACTCACCTACTCTGTGTTGATACGATTCGTCTTCAACTACTATAATGCACAAAGGAACGACCAGTGGTGAGCAGAGTGCACAAGTCAATTGGAGTTGACATTGTTTTACTCAATCTGTAACCTAGAACCTGCACAAACAAGTCTACAACTTTGGAAAAGAATTCGTACATTACAGTCTGCCCGACTCTTGCATCTTGGGGAAGCGTTTTGAGATTCTCACGAGCTTCATTACTTCTCGTTTCAATAACAGTGGCTGCTAGTAAGACGGGTCTCGACTCAACCGATACAAGAAATGAGATTTCTCTGAATGTGACAGACTTGCTGGGGAATATTCCATAAGCCACCTCCTTTGGACCAAAATATAACCAACGACAAAGCCAAAGCTTGGAGACGAGATCTAACTCAGATCACCGTGCCAACCTCGTTGTCCCCTCGGAAGATCCCTACCATATCGCGAAATGCAGCTTCACTCCACCTTGGATCTACTATGTATGGCGTCTTCTCCTGACCCGGGGTTGCAAAGCAGCGACCGCCTCTCAGTCGAAGCTCCATGATAAGTCGTGGCTCAAGCGGGCGGCACTGACCTTGTGCCACACTTGGCGTATTGAGTCGGAGCTTGGATAACAAAGTTCTGATATTGACAACGATTCCGAGTTCCAAGGACGGGGAATTGGGATGTGTCATGTCTTGGGATCGACGACGGTTTTTCCATGTCTCAAAGTTTGTTCTGTCCGGCGATACCATATCAGCTAGTGTCGGTCGGTCAGTCGGCCACGATAATCGCGATACTGATGGTTTGTAAAAGCTTCGACCATGACACTTCAGACATGAACAGAACCGAAGGGAATGGCAGAGGAGCCCACCCGACTCAAAGGCGTGACGACGACGTCCAACATGGATCTTCGCACGCCCCAGCGGTTCAGCCAACAGATGCATTGTTGATGCAGCGATCAACTGGCTATCAGCGGGCCTGATGTGCGGGCATCAACATGTCGGTTGGCCAGTATGGTTGGTCGTGGCAGAGCAGAAAGGGGGCGAGGATTGCACGCTCCACCGAGTGTTCATGACATGGGGGACTAGTTTGCGCTCGCCCTGACACTGATCAGGATCGTCAGGTGCACAACGACAATTGCTCTGGCGGTGTGGCTTGGCGTGGTAATTTGTTGCTGTGGATATGAGACCTGTCTGCGTCCGACGGCGTTGTCGTTGTGTGACGTCGCTTCAGGCGGTGGTGCTGGTCACTGGATGTCGGTGATGGCAACCCATGTACCGAGAATTGATTGCTGCACACTGCTTCTGACAGCTACAACGTCTGCCGGCACCTGTCTCGCTGTTTTCTGCATCAGGCTGGCAGGGCGCGACAACAATGCAAGTGGTTGTCGTGGGCGGCCATGTGGTGGTGCTGTCAGTGTCAGGTCTCGGTGCTGTCAGTGCGCGCACCAGGATCCCTGTCTGTGGTTCCGGTTGCACGGGCATGGCAGCGACCTCGGCTGAGCGAACCCACAGTGCCCAGTGCCCAGTGAGTGCCCACAGCGCCCACATTCGATGGCGGCTACCTACATCGGTCGAAGCTGTTCGGTAGCTGGCTCTGTTTTCTGGCGGACACGACGCCAATCGAACGAACCCTGGCCGATCAGATCAGACGAGGCCCTGGTGCGATAGTCTGATGATATCGCCATGTTGGCTGCTACTGGCATCTGCTTGTGGTTCGCCGTCGCCATTCACATCGCCGCACCCCTCGTGCATGCTGTCCATCTGCCAATCTGCCCTCATCTGGCGGTGCTGCCAGTCGTCGCTGATTGTCTAGCTGCAACTCGCTGATTGTCTAGCTGCAACTCGCTGATTGTCTGGCTGCAAGTTCCCCTTGAGCTAGTCCTTCGCTGGCCCTTCGCTGCAGCGCGGTCGGGAACAGGCGCCGGAAACGAGCCTGGCGTGCAGCAGGAGCCCGTTCCTACACCAAACTCTCCACTTGCGCCATTGCACAGCATTGCAGCCCCCCCCCAACCCTCGTTGCGCCTCGCACATGTCCTCGACCAGCGCCCAGGGCTGCCTCCGCACACGACGTGCCCTGCCCGACCCCAACGAGCCCCCATGCAGCGCCCGCCAGCACCTACTATGACCATGTACTGATAGACGCTGAACCTCCCCTTCTGCTTCTGTCCTGTCTGCCCGCGACTCAGTCCTCTCCGCCGTGTCGCTGCTGAATCGCGGCCCGCTCACTGGCCACGCCACCCCAGGCCACCTACCCACCCACGGGTCCCGTCTTTGCTTGTTGCCATGATGGCGCGCTCCCGTGGCTCCAAGTTCTCCTTTCCTCTGCCCGGCCGCCGCTCCCACCCCAAAGGCACAGGCTCAGCC